>PGFW01038914.1:1415-12474 GCA_003123925.1 Haematobia irritans | reverse complement strand
AGGGAAGTGATTGTTATAACCCATGAAGCGAACGAATTGGTGAGAGCGGCGGATGACTTTGACGCATACGTATCTAAAGCCAACCGCGAATATGACGATCTTACACGCAAAAAAAAATATTTTTCCTCCCAAACGAAATTTTAGAAAACAAAGTTCGTTTCTCATTATTGCTTTTCGTGAAGGAAGGTGTATTGGAAGAAAAAGTATATACTTTTTGTGATAAACTTTATTCTTTTCCAGGATGTAACAAACAATTTCATAAAGACTCAAAAAATTTTTTTCTGGCTAATTGCATTTTCCCTCACATCTTTCTCACTCACAGATTTTTTAGTTCTTACACCTTTTCTCTGTAACACAACAATTAGAAGAAATTATACGAATTTATAAATTTTAAATTTTTTTTACCTTTCGCCTGGACGGAGAATCGAACCGCGGACCCTGCATTTGTCAGCCACAACACACTACCACTGAGCAATGTACCGTTATGGTCATCAATAGAAAATATCCATATAAGTTATATTTATATAAGCATAGCTTGCGGCGCCCACGAGCCGATAAAACAAAGTTTATTTAACAGAAAAATACATTTTAGTTGGCAACCGTGGAGCAGTGGTTGCTACGTCGACTTGCATGCCAAGGGTCTGGGTTCGATCCTGCTTCGACCAAAGTTTTTTTTTTTACATAACATTTTTTTCGAAGATTCCGAAAAAAATTAACATTACATTTTACTATATAAAATTTTGAAAACTGTAAAATGTGTTTTATTAAAGACCTAAAGTCAGATAAGAACAGTGTTTGTTAAAACGAAATGGACTGTGTTTTTGTTTCAAAAATAACTTTTTTATTGAAAAATAAAAATTTGTAACAAACGAATTTTTTTGGTGTAACAGTGTAAAATTTTCGAAGCAATTCAAAAAACTCTACACAAAGAGAAAACGTTTTCGGTACACGTTTTCCAAACGTTTTTTTTTGCTTTGCGTGTACACACAAAGAAAAATTACTTCTTACAGAAATCTAAAATTTTCGACAAATATAACTCGTTTTTTCCTTATGGCAAGAGGGTATAACATCATTAGTGTGTAGACTGTTTGTATTTGCTTTTTAAGAGAATAGTTTTCTAAGTAAACGAAAGGTTGTGTCTAAAAATTTCGTTCCTGAGAGAGAGTATATATGGTAATCTCCTCTTTCAGTGTAACATGAGATCAAGAACGATGATATTAACCCCATGGCATTGAAAGCAAATTGCATGCTATTCAATGCGATTCATGAAGTCATGTGGGAACACATTGATTAACAAAACTGTTTCAGAGGTGTGGGAAAGGATCCGCATCAATGTCTGATCATATGCCAATACGAGCTAAAAGCAAAACATTTAATTTCAATTCTCTAACGAAAATTTTTAGACGAGGGAAATTTCGAATGGTTAAAATAGTGTTCTTTCAAGCCAAGAACAAAGGTTCGCTTGAAATATGAACGTGGCGAACCGGTACACATAATAACACTCTTACACACATTGTGTATGACCACCATTTTTGGTATCATCACTCAAAGATCCTTCAAATTCGTTCCATATCATGCGTATATTGTAAATCTGAAAACGCAATTTAATATAAAAAATTGGCGGTAAAAGGTGAATTTAGGACATTTGAGGCATTTTTACAAATTTTTGCTTACTATAACATGTCTTTTTTACAAGGATAGTGTTAGATCTCGCCGGAAATAAGTGATCCAATAGTGCCTTTTGAACAATAAATAATTGACCACAAATCGGACATGCGTACAAAAAAAAAAAATCCGTAGTTAAACTAAACGCTAAATTTAACTTTATTTTTATTGCAAAAATTAAATTGCTTGTTTCAATTTTTTTATTCTTTTTTCGAAAATTTTCTAGCAGCCCAATGAAACTTTTCCCTTTTTTAAGTAGGTCTCAAAACATTTTATGAAACTAAAATCTGAATATTAAAGTTCACTGACCGAACACAAAAGTTTGATAGAAACCAAAACATATTGCTAAAATGTTAATTCTACTCTCATGTAAATCGGAGCAAAGTTTTGGCCTATGTAGTCATAAGAGTGTAAATCGAACGATAGATATATACACGCAAAAAGAAAAATAAAACGGTTGGAAAACGTTTTTCTTTTGTTGGAGTTTTTTTGAATTCCTTCGAAAAATTATTAAAATTTTATATCAAAAAAAATTCAATGCACGTTGTTTCCTTTTCTGACTTTAAGTACTCTTCTAAGAAGACACATCTTTACAGTTCAAGAGTAAAAATTTAATATAGTAGTATGTAGAATGTTGATACGTTTTTTGTGGGAAATCTTCCGAACATATGCTGTGAATATATGTTAAGAAACAGCAAAAAAATTTTTGGTGTTACGGCCGAAGGAGGCGAATCGAACCCCAACGAACGCTTTGGATATGCAAGCGAACCACTTGCTACCACGGTTGCCAAACTAAATTGTAAATGTTTTTGTTTAAATAAAGTTGGTTTTAATCGGCTTGTGGGCGCCGAAAGGTATGCTAAATATAAATATAACTTATATGGATAACTTATCTATTTGATGGAATCCATAAACAAGCTGCATAGGTCAGTGATAGTGTTGGTTGGCCTTACAAATTGCATGGTCTGGCGGTTCGATTCTCCGTCCAGGCGAAAGTAAAAATTTAATAAAATCAGAAGGCGAATCACTGATACCACGGTGCCAACAACTAAAATGTATGTTGTCTGTTAAAATGAAAGTTGGTTAATCGAGCTTGATGGGCGCCGCAAGACTTATGCTTATAAATATAACTTGAATAGAGATATTATCTATTATATAGACGACAATACAGCTGACTAGATCAGTGATAGCTGTGTTGGTTGCTACAAAATTGCAATGGTCTGCCGTTCGAATTCTCTCGATCCAAGGCGAAAGGTAAAATTTAAAAAAATTATATAAAAGAGCGAATAAGTTCTTCTACAGTTGTGTTTTTGATATTACAGAAATAGGTGCTGCTAAGAAATAAGACCTAAGATTAATACTACTCGTGGAAGTGAGAAAGAATTGAGGAGAAAATGCGACATTAGACCGCCAGAAAGAATTGTTTATTTTTTTTTTTTTTTTTTATATTTGAGTTATTCCTTAATGAAGATTGTTTTTACATTCTTGGAAAGAGATAAACCGTTTATAACAAAAAAGTATAAATACTTTTCTTTCCAAATAAACTACTATTTAAAACAAAATAGCAGATAAAATGAGAAAACGAACTTGTGTTTGTCTAAAAGTTCGTTTGGAGGAAGATAATTAATTGTTTTGCGTGTAGGAGTTTTATCTAAATCTGACGCGACTTCAACTACTTATTGCACAACGTACACGGCACTATCCAAATGTACTTCTTGTATAGTTTATCGTTATATATTGGAGTTCATATTAATATAGAACCGATTTTGACAAACTGCTCTAGAGGGCACCCACCACTTTGGAATAATACGAATTTTGAAAGATCAGGCTTCATAAACATAAGTCTATTATGAAACCTAGACTCGGATGAATATAAATATATACGGTCACGTCTATATCTAAATCTGAACGGCGATATTGATTTAACCCGTTTGTTTCCCATGAGCCACAATTTAAGGCTGCGAAGCTATACTTTGCACACAACATATATGAACTCAAGGACACACACAGACGGACCAGACAAAGAGGCAGAGCACAGAGACGGACAGTCTGGCCAAGAATCGAAACAGAATTTATAATTAAGACGATCGGTATAGCTAAGAAACAGTACAAATACACAATATAACCCTCTTAGTATACCACCTTTACCAAAAGGACCCCATCACATTTGTCCACACTCAAAAAAAAAAGTTATTACTTGGATCAACATTTTTAACTCTTCCCTTAAGGATTTTGGTATTGAATTGCCGAGCCAAAGATGGCGTCTTCTTTGAAAATAAAAGAAATTTTTTAGCGACGCTAATCCGTGGCTTTAACATATAGCTAAGGACGCAAAAAAATTAAATTAGGATAGCCAATTCCTATTTATCAAGATTTTTCAATTCTCTTTTCAGCGGTTTATTAATAAAGTCTTAAGGCCTATATTTGGTAAAGCGTTTTTTATCTGTTTAATGTAAAGTTTAGTATTAGATTTTAATTTAAGGACAAATTTCTTTAATATCAAAATGTTTTTTTTTAGCTTTAAGAAAATATTAGCCTTAGTTCAAGAGACGATGGGACAACTTTATCCAGGAGGGACCGTGAATTTACAAAAAATTTGTGTCCGTAAATTTAATGAAGAAATATGTTTTGCGAAAGGCAAAGATTATAAACTTTATTTATTAATTTAATTTCTTATTTTACAATGGAGATTTGTTCCTAATATTTTGTAAAATTATCGCATCCTTAAATGTTAACAATGTGTAAATCGTTTAATATACACGTAAATATTTTTTTTCAGTGCAACTATCAGTTCATAATTACACTATAGCCCTCCCATAAAGCGGAACCCCGTATTCCACTTCTTGTTCCTCTAATTACGAACTTCATATCGGTTCGTAATTTATTTAAATAGACTCTCGCTATATATAAAACCCGATCGAAGCGTACTAGGATTAATATGCTACGTCAATTTAAGTCGGAGATTTTTTGTCTAATTATACCCGTATAGGTTTAACATTACAATATTAGAGAGAGTTTTTAAGATACCTTGCCATAAGCAAGTATTGACCACGAGGCCCAAGTAATTCGATTTGGAATAACAGTGCTTTAAGTAGACAAGTTTCTCGTATATCCATGGTTTCCGCTAAGCGTAATACGTATGCCATCGGCGGTATACTGAAACAATCACAATACACAATATACCCTTAGTATTACCCTTTACCCACAGACCCCAAATCACTAGCCAACAATCATTGTTCCCGACTATGTAGCTAGCTTCAACTCGAAACCATAAAAAAAGTTTTACTTTGGATCCAAAGCATTTCTCAACCTTCCCTAAGGATTTTTTGGTATTGATTCCCGAGCTCAAAGAATGGCGTTTCTTGAATTAGAAGAAATTATTTTTAGCGACCTATCTGTGGCTTTTATATCTAGGACCAGATAAAATTAAAATTAGGAATACAGACCCGATTTTATTCAAAATTTTCATTCTCTTTTTATTCCTCGTTTTTGGATTAACTGCCAGCGCTGAGAAAAATTTTTAGGTCCTCTCGGTCGAACTGGGATTGAACCAGTGACACCTAGGACATCATGACTATAAAGTTAGTACAATATACAAGAATTATAAGCGGAAATGCTAGAATGTCTTAAAATTTATTATGTATATGTTATTGATTTCTTCGCCCTCCATCTCAGCTAATTATTTAGATATTAATTTTTGAATATCATCCTTCCTAATGATCGTTTCCGAGAGTTATTGATCTCGGAATTTGTGGAAACCGAGATGGATAAGACGGAAAAAGGAACTGGATAATAATTCATCTACATTATATAGGTCAGGTTAATTGTAGCTTTTAACTTAATATCATAAGGTTTGATTGATTTAGGCTTGTGTGTTCCTAGAGACATGGATTATTGTCGTTTGCTGAGGTATTTAAGAACTCATTCTCATCAACCAGCTACGAATCGTCGGGAGCGGATGGCGAAAAGCAATTTATTTCTTTGTCATCTGTCACAATTTTGACGACGAAATGTAATATTTTCTAAACTCTTTCTCATCTGTTTTTCTCTCGTCAGCTAGAATGGGTGTCTACCCCAGAGAATCAGAGAGCCCCTAAAGAGAGCCAGTCAGTGATAATCGAGCGACTACACCCCCGCACCCAAATAGACATATGATCAGAAAAACCTTGTCTCCTCATGTAGTTTCCTCGGGTCCATTGCTGTACTGACTGTAATGAAGAGGTCTTATTATTGAGACGAATGAGCTTTAAAGTCTGAGGCATCAGAGAAATAGAGAAAGAAAAACAAAAACAAATTTCCACTCATTATTCTCAGCAGCTACTTGTTATGGAGGTAAAAGCAACGCAGGGATAATTAGTATCCATGACGGTGTAAGAGACGAAGAAAAAATGAGCGTCTACCAGCAGCCAAAAACGTTGCTATTCTGCGGCCGATTGCAGATTGCTATGGATTATTAGTTGAGGGAGTTGTTGTCTAAACGCAATTAAAACAACAAACAACCATAGTGTACATTAACATACTATTTTATTAGGGACAGACCGGGAAAGAATTATAATATTTTTTGTATTTATGAAAGGAATTTCCTGAGGGATCTAAAGGGATGGTTGTGACTGTGTAATGTGTTTGGGGAGGTGTGTTTCCTGATAATGGAGCTGAGGACAGGGTAGGGACGCGTCTATGAGAGGGTGCCGGAAGCTCAAAGAATGACATTGAATGGAGTAGCGTTGAGAGTGTAAGGAGATTTGAAATTGAGAATTAATAAACATTTGACTGTCCTCCTAGTGCTGCTTCCATTATCGACTACTGTGTGAAGAGTCTATAAGTCTTCAGTAAAGGCCTGGCTGTTCACTTCAAAATTAGTTTGTGTTTTTGTTGCCAGTGCCTAGCTGCCTGGTGCCTTCTTTCCATTCAAAAGTACTTCTGCGCATGCTCTCTGTCCACAGCGCTGTTGGTAGATTCGTATGTCGTCGCTGGTCGTCAATAGCCTGCAAGAATTTCAAAGCAGAATTGCAAGTGGCAGATACAAAACACAAAACTGAACAATCCAACGATCAGAACAAAAAAGTGAACGAAAACGGCGAAAAAGAAATTTTGAAAAATATTCAAAAAAATACAAAAAATTAAAGAAAAATAAAAAACAAATTTAAAAATTAAACAAAAATAAATAAGAAATCTATTTACACAAGAAATGATGAAATTCCCAGCAAAAATTATAGAAAAATTCATAGCAAATGAAAAGGTAAAGTTGGTCTCTAGAAAGTATCCAGGAAAAAATTTTCCTCTAACGCAGAGCCTTAATGGTGTAAAATTTTTCCCAGTTTTTTGTTGTGTATATGTGTGGCAAGTGGCGTGCGTGGTTTGTAAAATTTGTTTTAATGTTTGTGGAGTGAAAAAGTGAAAAGCCTCCAACGAAAAACGAGCCTGAAAAGCAAGAAAACGGGCACGAGATGACTAGCAAAAAAGCAAAGAAAAAAAATCACATACGGGTACACGCCTTTTAAGGTGCATATACACACCAAAAAATGGCCCGAAAAAAAGCGTTAGAACCTTAGGTGTAATTGCAGACGTGTTTGTAATTCGTTACCTAATGATTTTTAAATGACAAAGTATTGCGCAAATAAAAAAAAAATAATGATTGTAAAGAAAATATTGGCACAACAATTCTTAAAAAATTATAAATGAATTAATGGAGAGAAAAAAAAATTAATAAATTTTAATATAAAATCAGCAAGTGAGTGTGAGTGTTGAAAAAATAACGAAGTTTGATTCGATACTAATAACGGTTGAGAGTGATGTATTAAATAGAATCTTTAATAAAAATGTTGGCATTTTACCATAAAAGAAAAAATCCCATGACCAATTGAAAGTTAAGGTAGAAAAAAATTTGCAACAAATAATTAAAAAAACAGTAAAATATTTAAAACTTAACACGTTTAATCTATAAATGACAAAAGACGCCGTAGACGCCCTGACTCCTAACAATTTTAATTGTGTCCTTATAGTATACGTGGAAAAATTTTTAGGCCTCATAAATTCTCAAGTTGAAAATAAAATAAGAAATCTAAAAATGCCAGATTAATTAAAAAACCAAAAAAAAACAATAATGTGATTGTACAAAGGATTTGTTTTTGTTCTGTAAATTACATTTCAAAAAACATGTTTGTTTGTTTTATTTTAAATTAACCAGACATTTTCAATATTTTGTACACGTCTTCTATATGTGTATTCTTTCATTCGTAACGCATATTTTTCCTTTCGAAAGCTTATTTTTCTTATTATTAGAATGTAAGAAAATATCCACTGACTCATAGTATTCCCTCAGTTTTTGTAATCACGCTATGACATCATTGGGATCCGAATAAAAGGTGGAAGCATCAGTTTAGTAGGATTTTCGGCTTAATAATGGATTTTTATTTTTTTTTTTTTTTTTTTTTTTTTTTTTTATTTATTTTTTTTTTTTTTTTTTTTTTTTTTTTTTTTTTTTTTTTTTTTTTTTATTTTTTTTATTTTTTTTTTTGTTTTTTATTAATTAAATACGCCAAATGTATGGACATATGGATGTATCGTGAAATAATTTATATAGTAAAGAAAAATATTTCTTGAGGGCATATACATTGGGAACTGTAATTTGCTGTATATAAGCATAAAAGAAATATATATTTTTTATCGCGAACAGAAAGATCTTTTTGTTGGGAAATGTCCGTTTTTGGAAGGGGGGAAATGGAGAAAAGATAGTAATTGTTTGCAAATAAATTAGCGAATATATAATTAGAACCAACGTTATAAACTAAACAAGTATATTAAAGCCGTAAGTTCGCGTCGGGCGCGAGAAATCTTAAATACGCGTACCACGCAGAATCAAATATTATAGTTTCCTGTGAAAATTTTCAGGAGGAGATTTGGTGGAATAAGCATATCAGTTCAACCAAAAAGTACATACTTCCCGAAGATAAATTCAAGAGAATTTTAACCTATGAAGACTAGATTCAGATTCTGGATTTATTAGAACGCAATATTTGTTTGAGTTTTAGAGGAATGCAATAAACATCGTGTGCAAGGTGCAAGAAAATGAAATAACGCCTTTGATTTAAAATCAACATCTGTAGATTTTTACGCCCCAATTATTTAAAAATGATTACGCAGAAGTCAAATCTGGAAAATATAATATCAGTTTCAAGCAATTTTTCATTATCAGTGCTCATGGACCGATATTCACCTTATAGGCAACATGCTCTTAGTTCCTAAAATACTTCTAGATTTAAAATTTCATGCAAATTGATAAAATTACTATGGATTTTCGTAAAAAGCGCAAGAGAGAAATCAGGAAGATCGAGTTCTATTTGGGGAGATAACCAAAACATGGACCAACTACACGCAACCATTTTCGGCTGCTCATATTTTAAGGTCCTAAAATACCTGTAGAGTTTCTCATTTCAGGCAAATTAGGATAAAAACTACGGATTCTAGAAGCCTAAAAAAATAAAAATGCATATTCTTGCACTACGACTATTTTGTATTCCTAAAAACCTCCAGATTTTCGATTCAGGCAAAGTGGAAGACAACAATGTACGGTTTCTAAGAAGCCCAAAAAAATAATATCGGCAGATCGGTCTATCTGATGGCTAATATCAAACATGACTATACTCACCATTTTCGGCATATACGCGACCTTTTTAGGGTCCTAAAATACCTCTAGATTTCCAATTTGAGGGCAAGTTTGGATAAAAACTACGGTTTCTATAAGCGCCAAGAATATAAATCTGGAGAGGCAAGTCTATTTTGGGGGCTATATAAAACATATGTCCGATACTCCATCATTTTTCAGCACAACGCTCTTTAGGGTTTTAAAAATAGCCTCTAGGTATTCTAATTTCAGGCAAATTGGATAAAAACTAACAGATTTTAAGAACGTCCAAAGAGTAAAAAGCTGGAGATCGGTCATAACCTGGACGATACTACACACATTTTTAGCACACCTCTTTATGGTCCTAAAATACCTCTAGATTTCAAAATTTCAACAAATTGGAATAATAAACTACGGATTCTAGAAGCCAAGAAGTAAAATCGGGAAATCGGTCTATATGGGGGCTATACTAAAACATCAACCGATAGTCAACCAATTTGGCACAACATCTTTATGGTGCTAAAATACCTCTAGATTTCCAAAATTTCAGGCGATTGGATAGAAACTATCGATTCTAGAAGGCCCAAGAAGTAAAATCGAGAGACCGGTCTAATATGGGGCTTATACCAAAAATGGAGCAAAATACTCAACGCGTTTTTAGCAGCAGGTCAAGCGCTCAACGACCTTTTTGTGGTCATAGAATACGACTAGATTCCAATTTCAGGCAAATTGGATAAAAACTAAGGTTTTTATAAGCCCAAGACCGACAAATCGGGAGGTCGGTTTATAATGGGGACTTATATCAAACTTGTACGGATATAAGCCATCTTCGAACCTTGACGCTGCTGGCAAGACAAAAAAGAGGAAGTTTGTGCGAAAAATTTCAGCACGATTGCTTTATTATTGAAGACGTAGGCGTGATACAACAGACAGAACAGGACCAGACAGACAGATCGACATGGCTATATCGTCCTAAATTCCTCCCTGTCCCAAAAATACTATACAATTATTAGTCCGGAAATAGATATTTTTGGATGTGTTACAAACGGAATGACAAACTTATTATACCAACAGTCACCATTCTAATGGTGTGGGCATACAAATAAGAAATTATGGTTGGTCCAAAAATTAGTTTTCGGTTTGTCCGACTTTGAACAAATGAAAAAACTTTTAATGTCAGAGAAATACGTCATTCTATGCTTAGCATAATTCGTATTTTAAGGGCATAATCTTTGGCATGCAGGAAACAATATATTTTTTACATGTAGGTTCTACTTTCCAAAGCTATAACAGCATGTTTTCACGCTACCACAACAAAGAACATTTCATATAAATTGAACCGACGCACAATGGGGTTTTTGATAAGCGACGATTGGTGAGAGGGCGGGACTTGACGCATACGTTGTACATCCCGATATTGAGATCTTACACACAAAGAAAAATTACTTTCTTATAGAAGTAAATTTTCGACAAAAGAAACTCGTTTTTCTTATGGTAAGGGGTATAATCATTGTGTATAGTCTGTTTTATTTGATTTTAAAGAATAGTTTTAAGTAAACGAAAGCGTTGTCTAATACCGCAGTTGTTTAATACCGCAGTTGTCTAATAACCTAACCTATGTATTATTTTTTTTCCATATCACTTTATTAATTTTTAAAGTATTGTTTGCCAATATTCTTTACATCCATATTTTTTTGCAATACTCCATAAAAATCATAGTAAACGAATACAAACACGTCTGAATTGAACACCTAAGCGTTCTAACGCTAC
>PGFW01038909.1:0-23322 GCA_003123925.1 Haematobia irritans | reverse complement strand
AAATATTCAGATCTAACGGTACATGTTAATTTTAAATATTTTCAGCTGCTGGGCGCTTTTTGAAAGTTTCTTAGAAAAAAAACCAATGGTTTCCAATTACCATTTTCGAATTGTCTAAGCTGTGCGCCCGTATTGCCGTGTTCGAAGCACTCTACTTATCCAAAAAATTCTTCCCGTCAAATTGAGGATGAGATAGCATGGTAGCGTTTGATAGTAAGCCTTTTTTTTGCATTTCCTTGAAGTCGGCTTCAATGATCGTTCAATTCAAACAATAGGAGGTTTTATGCGTTTTTAAGCTCCTTTTAAACAATCGTTACAGTCGCGCTTTGATACTTGTGCAGCGCTAGGCATGAACTTGCGTAGAAATTTAACATTCCCATAATCTGCCGGAGTTCCATAACGTTTTTTGGTTTTGGTATTGGATAGATGTTTCAACTTTTGATGTTGGTAGGTTTTTAAGACCCTCTTGATGGAAATATTGAAAACAAGGAAATCAATATTATCTACGCCTGAATGTACATTTGCCAGGATTGATAAGGATTCCATGTTGTCTAAGACGTTCGAATAGTATTTTGAGGTGATTCATATGTTCGTCTTCGTTTTTGGACGCAATTAATACATCGTCAATGTACACAAAAACGAATGCGAGGCCACCGCAAACTTCATCCATGATATACGTTGGAATGTTGTGCATGCATTTCATCATCCGAAAGCTATTCAAGAATTCATGACAGCCCAAATGGAGTATATTAAGCCGTTTTTTCGGTACATCGGCAGTGTTAATCTTATTTTGATGGTAGCACGTACGAGATCCAATTTGAAAAAACTTTAATCCTCGTAACATTATGGTAAAATCAGTGTATAAATGATATGGAGATACTTATCGGCAGTAGTTATTTATTTATGAAACCGATAATCCTCCAACAAGGACGCCAATCTCCGTTAGATTTTGGCACCATAATTAAAGGATTAGCCCATTTCGCTCTTTGAGGGTTGTAATAATCCTTGATCCAGCATAGAATTGGAATTCTTTCTTGCTATTTTCTAATCCTTTTAGGATCAAGTCTTCTGAGCTTCTTGCTGTAACCGGTCTTCCAGATGTTCGAGAATTATAGCGCTTGTTGTCTTGTACATTTCAAGTGAAGAATTCAAACTTATGATTTCTGAAACTTCTGTTTTACCAACTCTTTATATGAGAACTCTCTATTTTAATAAGTGACCGTTGGCACTTGTGAAGCGATCAATTTTTGACGGAGTTTGAAAAAACGTCTTTCCGTCAACTAAAAGGCGGTTTTTTAGAGTCTGGTCATAATATGGTGATTGTTTTGAGGAAATCTGATACCACAATCGATGCGTTACCGTCTGCACGTACAAATATCCACGGGAAGGGGGGTCCCCGTCGGCATTCCAAAATCAATTTGTAGCAATTGAGTACGTAAGTTCGAATTTCCGTACCATTTGCTGCGTACAATTTCATGGGAAAAGCACTATTTATTGACGTTTGTTTCTTTAACCATTGTGGTATCACCGAAATATCGGCACCAGTGTCAATTAAAAATGTACGCTTAGTTGTGTTGTCCTTAACTAATAAGCGGCATGTTGTAGTTATTGGCCATTCGGGGGCCGCTGGACCCGAAATCGCACTTAGTTTTTTTGCGCTTGGATGGTTGCAGGTGTGACGCATTTGGTGGCCTTGGTGTCAAACTTTTTGTGATACCAGATCCAGTCTTTACGTCCTTCGGACTTACTGCGACTTTTTGCATATGTGTTCAGTGTTCTGTCTATAGCTTCGATTTTTACAGTGAGTTGACTTACCGTATCTTCAAAGTGGTACAGCGTCATAAATAATGGCAGCTGTAAATATTTATTACTATTTGAGCATTCCATACATTAAAAATGTCCTGGATAAATGAGTACTCTGTTTTCTTTTAGTCCGTGACTGCTTAGGGTGTCCAGTGCTAAAAGAACAGCCCTATTATTATATTTGGTTATGGGATGTGATTAGAGTTGTGTTCCCTTTCTCGTTTTTCATTCCAAAAAATTGGATTTTCCAAAGAAAATCTTCTGTTGATATGAACAACATTTTTAACAAATCAGAAATAGCCCAAGACTAGGGTTCTAAGAAGCGAGTCTCGTTCGATATAGGTTAGGTATAGAGACAGCCCGACAATTTAGGTTCACTTGGAGTATTCAGTCCTTTGTGATACCACAGTGCTGAACTTCTATCTTATCACTGAGTGAAAGAGGGAAGATATTTGTGGCCTGATATTCTGTTTTTTAAATTTTAATTTTTTTTGTGGTTCCGACCATTTCACATTTTCCTAATAAAATTTCCTACACCATGGAATTTCATAAATAACGTTCGTTGTTTCGGCCTTTTGGATTTGTCCCTTGTGTTGGTAAACAATTTTGTTTCACGCGTGTTGTTTCGATTAATGCCGCTGTCAAAATATGATTGGACTTTGTTATTCTTTCACGATAATCCCGGTACATACAGGAATGATCTGTAAGAATTTTTGGGCTGTTTGTGTTGTCCCAGTTTCTTTCCGTACGTGTTTAAAAGCAGCTATTAAATCCCTACTAAGCTTCTTAGGGAAAATTGTTCTGCTTCGGCAGTATATTTTGTAGTTTCTTCTTTATTATTTTGCATGGAATCTTGTGGTGTCACTTGACCGGAAAGTATTCTATGAATTAGATTTTTGGGCTGTATTTAAGATTATTCTTTTTTTGAATAGTAATTCATAATTCTGCCCAACGGCCGTGTTTTTTTGATACCAATCCATAATATAGATTTTGTCTCCATTTCTTTAAGTAACCCAATTATATCCAGATACGGTAATTTGTGGGTTTCTTCCAGTTCCATAGTATCTGATACTGTTATGGAAAATGTTTTGAGTTCTGTCAACGTTCGTTCGATTTCAGTTTTCCTTATGATTGCAATAAGTCGTCGACATTTTCGTTATTAGCCTTAGTTTATGTACTAGTCTGCCACAATGGGGAGGCTGGTGATCCCATCGGTAATCCTTTTTTCTGTTTATAGATTTGTTGTCAATTGGAAATGTATCTATTATCTACTATACAAAATTTCTAATACTTTAAATAAATAAATGTTGTTATGTCTGTGTGCGCCTTTATTTCATCCCTTTTCAGAATTTCAAAACTCAAAGAATTGGAACAAATCAATATTGACCTCCAAGAAAGAATAAAAGCGTTGGAGAATATTTGCAGCCAATTGCAGCGAAGGAAAATGGCAGTCTTGCGATTTCAGTGAACCTTACTATTATATTCTTTTGTTGAACCAACCAGATTGTTCCAAAAACATTAACAGACTGCTTAAGTTAACGTTTTCCAGGTCCGCCAGTAATCTAAAGCTATATGCACCTAAAGTTCGCTTACGCAATATGCAGGACACTCACACAAAGGTGTTTTTAAGTGATTCCTTTTTCCTCCGCATACGACAGATGCATAGAAGCAGTCATTATACTTCGCACAATAGTTTTTTGCAAATTCGCCTATCAAGCTGCGACCGTTTATGCAAATACAGAAGTGAAATATCTGACCGTCTTGATAACACTAGCATATCTAGTGTGCGGTGCAAGTTTTAAATGGGGCCATAATTTGGCTGTGGTGTCGTTACAACCTTGCAATTCTCCCATCGAACATTTGCCATCATACAGCCTTACTCACAGCAGTATGAGCTTACAGGTAGCCAGGGGCATAACCAAACAGATTCCTGTTCACTCTGGAATATGTAAGGTTGTTCTAGCCTTGCTAAACGTCCGCCTCATCTGCTTCGGGCAAGCGTGCCTCGGTATGTTCCTATGGCCAGGTGAATCATTGTAACTGCTCAAGTCATCTCGTGTGAGAGATTTTACGGCAGTCGATGGCCGTTTTCGAGTTATAGGAACAGCAGAGTCCCAAGGATTTTATTAGGGTAAATCTTTTCGCTATTCGAAGTTCCAGATCTTTAGAATATACTCCGAAACCCACTTGTCGCATTCCAATTTGGAGGCCATCAAAATTGTCTGTGTACACCAGGTCCTCACTGTTGGGAATTAGAGTTTCAAAATTTTTTTCGAATGTGGTTTTCGCCAGAGTGTAATCCACTACGCTTAGGCACATTGGCATTAATTTGAGGAACGCGAACGGATGACGACGTAACATTTTCCGACCTCAGCTCGCGCAACCGGCAGCAGCCTTTTGTTGCAGCTGACTGTTTTGACTAAAATGTCTAAAAGGCAATAGATGCAGGTCAAGACCTTAAAGGGAATCTGTTACTGTCTACTGAAATGCGCCTGAGATACACAGAGCACGGCATACCGCTGAAGTTTATCTAAACCTGTGGTTGCTTTGAGTGCCGGCCACCAGACTATCAACACATATAGCATTATGTCTAACACTGCCCGTGTATAGGCCAATGCACATTTTCGGTTCTAGTCCCCACTTTTTTCGCTATTGCCCTTTTGCACGACTACTCCTCCTTGAGGAGTGCCTCTGTTCACATACCTTTGTATGTTTGCTAGTCCTATTATGGCCGAAATACGTCTCCTCATTAGCAAAGTTCGTCTCTAGCAGCCTAGTATCGCTGGAATAAGCATTCAGAGTTGCGCAGTCCATTTAATATAGAGCTCGGATTTGAGTTATGAACCGCGCCTCGATGTCTAGAAACGCCACGACGATTGTGTATTCATTGACAAATAGTGAGCTTTCAATAAAGTTGACTAGTTCATGCAAAGCGGTCTCATTAGACCTTGCCCTTACGAGTATGCATGTGTCCGTTTCGAAGCAAACTTGAATCCGGAACGCTAGTTCTAAGATAAATGTCATCATCTCTCCAGAGTCTTAAAGTAGGATGAGATACAGACATTGGTCGGAAAATCCCCCTTCCCTTCAACACTCGAGTAGAGAGGCTTTTCCGCTTTTAAGGTATGAAAAACGACTTTTGTTTACCCTCCACTTTTGGAATTATATGCTAAGTTTACTATATCGCTTTATATATCACCGTCAACCAGGGGATAATTTTCTCATCACTGCTTGTAATCCGCCGGAAGTAAATTTCCTCACGTCGCGAGGGATTTGAATGGCGCCCAAAACTATTTAAAGCGCCCATTTTTATTCTAGAATTCGCGATACAATTTCCTCGATAGAAATGGAACGCGCTGAAGCCACTGTGGCACTGCAGAAATGTTCAATCGTCGATTTCGCAGGAAAATGTGTGTCCAAACGGCACATGGAGGGCCCTCCGTATCATGTTTCCATGTAGACCGAAGATACCAGTATTTTGCATTTGGAATCTCTAGTACTGGCTACGACAGTGTCTGCATTGCTAAAATGAAGAAGCAGAAAATAAGTTTAGTTCGTTTTTATATCTTTAAACCGGTATTATACAAAAGTTTGAAAGCACCGGAGTGCTTAATTCACAATCTTGTTCTTTATATATGTATGGTTCTTGAATAAGAACTATATCTATTGTTCCTTTCATCAGGAGAACTTTTAAAGGCAGCACACAGATCCGCCTTAGCAAATGGCGAAGATTTATCTGGAGGACCGTAGAACCAGTCCAAATTTTTCAAACCACCGGTCACATCAGCCGCTTCAATTGAGTTATCAGGCTTCCTCCTTCGACAAGATCTTCGGTGACTCTCGCACAGATCCGCGTTCAGTCTTTCGGTGAAAGTTTGAGCTTGTAGAGCTTCCCGCATACGGATGTTCGTCAAATGTCTGCGTTTTTTGTGTTCCTTTCGGCTTCAACAAAGATTGTTATTTCTTTTTGAGCTCCACCGAGAGGCCTATATTCGTTTCGGAATCCTTTGGTTGATCGCCTTTTCGTAATACCTTCAATATGGATATTCATGAAAGACCTATAACTTACACGTCCTTGGGTCCTGGGCTCAGATTGTGGCAGCGACTCAATGTTCAGATAATAACACCGCATGTCATCTGGTCAATCCACCTCATCCAACGACAACCTTCCAATCGGAAGATCTTGTGTTAGATTCCTTTAGTCTGTTTAGTATTGACTCAGGATCAGGAGGATTTTGCAGTTATCCATGCATGTGCTTTAGGTTTACCGTATGGCTTTTTTTCTATCGGCCTAACTCCAAAGCGGCTTCCTTCCCAAACATTCGAACCAATTAGCATCAAAAGCAGCTAATAAAGCTTATTATCGGTCCTTGATACCTATCCAACATCTTAACCGTCCGAGGACGTTGGTCTCGGTGAACTTTTTTCGCACACTCTGAGTAGACACCAGAACATCGCGTTCTCAATTTCGCCACCCATTTTTTGCTTTGGAAACCATATGTCGCAATGCTCCTTTATTAATGATAGCCGTACAAAAGGTTGTCTTTGCAACGTGAGGCAAACGATCTTTGATCTCCCGTTTAGAGATGGTCAGTTCATGCCGGTGATCGCGTCAGCGTTGCCAGCTTTCAAGAATTCCTTGAGCCCGATTTGAAGGAATTCGCTTTGCTTAGGCCCGACAACGTGGTTGGTCGACAGATCCTAATTTCTTTAGGATAAACAAAGCATATCTTGCGTTCATTGAATCTCTTTCGTAAGGGATTACCTCCTTTTGATGTCGTTACCTTACGACTTGCCAAAGTGTCGCCACCTGTCGACCCGTCTACAGGTTGACTAATGGGGCCTGACTCTTGTGTCACTGCCTCAATTTTAACTTCAGTTCGATACCCGTCCACTGGGCCCCTGAATTTAGCAACCGTGGAGACTTTGAATTTCGCGCTGCAGGGTGGTTTTAATTTTCCGTTCACACGTGAAATTCGTATTAGGTACTATTACGATGATAATTAATCCGCTATTAAAAAACACGTCCGTGTCAGTTCGAACGGTTGAAAATTTTTTGAAAAAGTTAATGAAGAAAGCTAGCTATATACAATATTAAGTGTGGCTAATGAAATCGGTGAAATATCCGACAGATCATATATGGCAACGGTACGAAGAGGAATTTGGCAAAGGAAAACGCGAGTGGATCCTTGTAAAAATAAAAGGAAAAATAAAGAGGCAAGAAGATACGACTACAATAATACATGGGGAGCCTTAGCACGCGGGGTGAGGGTGACTGTAATGCCAGTAGCGGAAAAATACTAAAATCACAAACAAAAATTGCGAGTGCTCAACCAAGGCCTGTCGCTCACTACCGTATATATAGTTAGCATTGGTGATAAATTATGCTTCTTAATGAGAACAACATACAGTGGGCATTCAGTATGAAAGCCAAAACTATGATCGCCCTAATACGTGTGGAAGCGAAAAACGCTACAGTAACACTGCCCCTTCGAAATATAATCGGTCTCTAAAGAAAGCAAGGCATTACAATATTTTGAATGGCTTTTATAAAACCATCACCTAACGAAAGATTCCCCCTCATATATTTTATTCTAAGCGTTCCATCCTCAGAGATTGTAAAAGGTATATGAAATAAAGCAAAATTTTGAAACACCTTTGTAAAAAATCAGAAACCATTGACAACATCCAAAAGTCCATTCCCCAATGTAAAGAAGCTGCTAAGGATATAACATGACAAAGATTTACTGAGCTCAAAACAACCAATGTGAAGCTAAGTGCGCGGGCAAAGCACGAAACAAAATTGCGAAAAACAATCCGTTTTTTCTCACGAAAACGCTGGCAACATGTAGCAGTGAACACTACAATCCTGCGGTTATAGAGGTTGGCGCGCCAAAGTTGCGCAATCAAGAGCAAAAAAATAAACCTATCCTTGAACCTTTTTCCTAAAACTCTGAAAAATCTGTTTCAAAACAATAATGAACCACAAAAAATGCACAAGTTCCAACGACTTCGCAAAATACATCGAAAACAAATCAACATAGAACAACTAATCTGCACTCTGGCACAGTCAAAAATAATAACGCCAACAAATAAGATGCACAAAAAAAGCCCCACGAAAATATCCTTTCAAAAAATGTTATCAAATTGAGTGCAATTTGAATCGTTTAGCAAATATGCAGTGGAGTACCAATGGAATCTTAAAAAAATATAGATGAACTTTCGGTACATCTTTTATAAAAAAAAATTTGATATATTGTTCATAAGCAGACACATTTTGTTAAAGATTCATCTCGTGAAAATTAAGAACTTACAATATATTTCAGGCAGCCAACCCAAGTAAACACCATAAGAGGAGGAAGTGCTTTTATTATTAGATACTTCAATAAACATTGGGCTTGTTAAACTACACATATCTGTAGACAGAATTTCAAGTTAACATACTGTAACAATTGACAATCAACAACACGCTGGTTTCAGTTTCATCTGTTTACAGTCCCCAACGTACATAATATAAAATTTTGCATAATGAAAGACATAGCTAAATTCACATAAACTTATAGTTATTATGGGAGAGGATTTCAATGCAAAGAACATACAATGAGGATCTAGATTGACCACGCCAAAGGGCAGAGAACTACATCGTGCACTCATCGAATACTGAATATAACAGTAAAACAACGTGAAGCCAACGTAACTGCCCAATCAGACCGTGTCAAAACTCCGATCTGATTGCTGTTTTCAATTGCTAGAAAAATTCCCAGAAAACAAACTGAAATAAATGTCGCAACTCAGTTCTGACGGCTTTTCCTATATATCTTCATTATTTTAAGTGAAGCAACCATAAAAAAAGTCAAATACCAACGCTAACAAATACCACGAACGACTGGGAGTACTTTCGACATTTACAATCCATATGATATTGAAGAAGAATGTCGATTCTTTTTAGCAAAGTTTGTTACGAACAAGCGGCAATGGGAGAGTACACGCAAGAACCAAGTAATTCAAACTATTTACTCCTCCAGTATCCCTAATACATTGTAATCAAGAAAATTTTAAACGAAAGATAAGGAAAATGGCAAAAAACTCGATCACCTGAAACTAAAAGAGTGTTAAACAATGCTACCAAAAAACTTAGCAGATTAATAAAACAATATAATGACAGAAACATTCCATAAGTATGTGTACAATCTACAGCTCCCAAACAAAACTCCGACTATTCTTCTGGACAGGCAGACAAAATTAAAGAAATAAATCAAACCAAATTGTAACAGAACGTCGCTATACTAAAAGGCAACCGACAATGGACAAAAAGTAATCTATTCCAGTAATTGGTAATCTATTCGAAAAACTCTTCTGCAGTAGACTGGAATCATTTATTGTCTCAAGAAGCATAATTCCGGACCATCAATTTGGTCCACTCGACTATCGAACAAGTTCATAGAAGTCACTGTTATAAATTGAAAAAACAAAGTCTGCTCCGCTGTATTCTTGGACATTTCGCAAAGCTTTTGAATGGAGTATGGCATGATGGTCTCCTCTAAAACTCAGCAGATTACTTCCAAAAAGATTTATTGTGAAGATTACTTATGCTCATACCTGAGTAATGCGATTTTTATAGAGTTTGGCCAAGATAACGAATTTAGGTAGGTGTTCTCGCAGGGCAGTATACTTGGGCTTATGCTGTATCTACTTAACAGACGTCTAAAGCTCCAAAGTAGGCAAATCTGTTACATGTAGACTTTGCCTGCAAGATACAAATCCCTTAAAAAAATAGGCAACGAGCAAATGCTTTTTTCTAACTCAGCAAAATATCTTGGTTGTACAATGGATTCTAAATTAAATTGAAAAATTCATATTGATAAAAAAGTGCGAAGAACTAAATACTAAATACTGTAGTCTAAGCTGGTTAATTGGAAAAAATTCAGTCCTCTCCACAGATAATAAACTCTTACAGCCGTATTCATAAAAAGTTGATTGACGTTTATGAACGATTGATCAAATTATTTTCGTGAAAATAGCATTCATAAACGATTATAGCTTACCAAACGCTTTAACAAGTCTTTAGTGAAATATGTAAAATTTATTGTATGATGTACCCGTCTTTAACCTTTTTGATAAAATTTGGCAAAATGCTTTTTCTGTGGCAATCTATAAATTTAATACGCTGTTTGTATGCTATTTTGTATATCATTATATGCCATATGCGGTATAAAATGGGCGATTTTTTCTTATAAAAACCCTAATTTTGATGAGCATTTTTCAAAAATACTTAATCCATAATAAGACGAACTGCCAGAAATAGACGTACAAAATTCCAATACCAACCAAATATTATGTAAATTTTACGTCCATCATAAACTCTGCCTTTTGTTAACTTTAAAATGAAAAATGCGTCGAAAATTAAATAGATGAATTCCATTATATTTGTGATGTGTTTTTAATAACAATAGACTTTATATTCGAATACAATCCGGTTCGATTAATACTAATATTGATACTAACATATTGACTCAGTGGTGCCACTGTTTTTGGGCTGAAAATGCGTCATTTTTAAAAATTTTTCGTTCAAAATTGTCATATTTGGTCCCAAAAAATTCGTAAAAAAATCGTCACCGCCATACAAATAGTGAAAAGGAACAAATTTAAAAGTTTTATTAAAAAAAAAGCATTCATAATTCCGTTTAACCCTCTAATTTAAGTCATCTAGTTTCCGTTTTTTAAACCGAAGATTATTAACTTAAATTTTTAATTAAATTAAAAGTAATATGCTCTGAATTGTGACTACATGTACTCACATTGTTTAACAAAAATTTTCTTGACAAGAAAAGATGTCGCTATTCTCCACAGCGAATTTAAATCCCTTATTACTGGCTCGTGTATACTTTTATTAATTTCTAATTATCGGTAACGAATAAAGTGAATTAAATTAAACAAGACAAGAGAATACTTGGCAATATTTAGTTTCAAAGGAATTCCGCATTTTAGGTTTATTTTATATTGATTGGCTTTGAAATTTCTTTCTACATTGGAGAACGGTGGGTAAGAGCTACACATAAAATTGTCTATATTTTGAGATTAAAAAAGCTTTGTTTACATACACCCTTATGAAATTTCGTACAACTATAACTACTCACTTTTGAAAAATCGTCAATATAGTCATAAAACGTTAAAAAAGAAAACACTTGTTGTCGAGCATTTTAAAAATCGTCACCTCATAACTACGTTGTTTTAAAATTCGTGCGTCAAGATCGTCAAAGGCAAAATTTACCATAAAAAATCGTCAAAATGACGAAAAATCGTCAGAGTTGGCACCGCTGTATTGACTAATTATAAAATGATTGTATATTGTGAGTAAGTGCATTCTGTATAAATTAATGTAGTGTTTTCGCGTCACAAATCAATTAAAATCGTTGAGAATTTATTTTTTATTAAGATCAACCGGTTATAAATTCGATCTTCATCACTACGATGAAAATTTGACAAGATGTAATGACATGTGTTGCCAACCTGATCACGTAAAAACGCATGATTTAACTATAATAGTGTATTAATGATTATGAATAACCTATTTTTATATCAAGGCTTATAGAATAAAAAGAGCGTGATAGCTATCACTGGTTTAAGAGTGCACGTTAATGATTTTTTATGAATAAGGCGTTAATATTAAACAAGCATTAAAACCAAATATGGCATCAACTATGGGGATGTGGCGGCAAACAGTTCTATCGAAAAACACAAAGGTTTCCAAAACAAAGTGATAAGAAGTGCAGTAAACGCTCCATGATATGTCCGAAATAGTGACCTCCACCGAGACTTAAAAATGACTACGATCAAAGAGGAAATCTTCAGAATTGCCAAGAAAAACGTGTTATCCGCCTTCAGAACCATGCAAATCGCGAAGTCCGTAATTTATTCCAAACTTCCAATCAACCTAGAAGATTACGCCACTTCAAACCACTTGATTTATTAACTCGCTTTAATATATGAAAGCGTCAATTCAAAATAAAAATTTCACAACAATAATTGTCCTTGTTTAGTCTTAGGATATTCTAATTTTTATAAGTCTATTGATTGTTAATAAAAAAAACTACTTGTTAGTCACTTCTTCATAATAGAGACTAGTTGTAGTATAAGTTAAGCATCATAAATTGTAGAATTTTTATATGTAAAACTCTCTAATTTTATAACGTGGACGGCGTTGGCAGCTTGTGAAGCAGTCAATTTTCAACCGGAGTTTTGAGAAACGTCTTTACGTCTACAAAAATGCGGTTTTTTAGATCTGGTAGTAAATGGTGAAGTTTGAGGAAATCTGAACCTACAATCGGATGCGTTACGTCTGCTACCACAAATATCCAAGGGAAGGGTCGTCGCATTCCAAAATAAATTTGTAGCAATTGAGTACCGTAGGTTCGAATCTCCGCACCGTTTGCTGCGTAAAGTTTCATGGGAAATGCTTTATTTATTGACGTTTGTTTCTTTGGCATTGGTGGTTTCACAGAAATATCTGCACCAGTGTCAATTAAAAATGTACGCTTAGTTGTGTTGTCCTTAACTAATAAGCGGCAATGTTGTATTATTGGTTGCCATTCGGGGCCGCTGGACCGAAATGCACTTATAGTTTTTTTGCGCTTTGGATGGTTCAGGTGTGACGCATTTGGTGGCCTTGGTTGTCCAACTTTTTGTGATACCAAGATCCAGTCTTTACGTCCTTTTCGGACTTACATGCGACTTTTTTGCAATATGTGTTCAGTGTTCTGTTCTATAGCTTCGATTTTTAAGCAGTGAGTTGACTTAACCGTATCTTCAAGAGTGGTTAGCTAGCGTCATAAATAATAGGCAGCTGTAATATTTAATTAGCTATTTGAAGCATTCATACATTAAAAATGTGCCTGGATAAATGAGTACTCTGTTTTTCTTTGTAGTCGCGTGACTGCTTAGGGGTCCAGTGCTAAAAAGAACAGCACTATTATTATATTTGGTTATGGGAATGTGATTAGAGTTGTGTTCCTTTTCTGCGTTTTTCAATTGTCCAAAAATTGGATTTTCCAAAGAAAATCTTCTGTTGATTATGAACACATTTTTAACAAATCAGAATAGCCCAAGAATTAGGGTTCCTAAGAAGGCGAGTCTCGTTCGATTAGGTTAGGTATACGAGACAGCCCGACAATTTAAGGTTCAGCTTGAGTATTCAGTCCTTTGTGATAAGCCAACAGTGCTGAACTTCTTATCTTGATCACTGAAGTGCTGCCCGATTCTAGGTTGAGCTTTTTTTTATTAGACGAGTTCCGACGAGCGTTCCAACATTGTAGTGAATCAACTTTAGGGCTGTTTCGAGGTAGAGTAATTTTTCACTAGCCCAGGGGGCTAGTAAGAAATTTGACATTTGTTGAAAATTCTTGACATTTACGACTTCACTAGGCTTCGCATATTTTGATTATATCAAACAAACTAAAAATAGTTTTATTTGTTAAAGGAATGAGACACTAAATTAGCAATTGCTTTCAACATAGAAAATTGATATCTCACCATAGTAAAAAGTTTCGGTTTCGAGCAGGCCCTTAGAGAAGCTTTGAAACACTCAGAAATGTCACCATCATTACTGAGAGGGGATAATCCACCGCTGAAAAACTTTTTGTGTTTGGTCAAAACTGGGTTTGAACCAAGATCCTTTGTATGCAGAGGCGGGGCATGCTAACCATTGCACCACGGTGGCTTCTGACTCGCCCGATATAGGTTTCCAAAGAGAACACTGTAATATAATGGGATTATTCTGTCTTATTAAAAACATGTTTTGATACGCACTCGTTAAAAGTTACGATGGTTAGCATGCCCGCCTTGCATACAAAGGATAATGATTTCTATTCCACTAAACAGTTTTTGTACAGTAATAAAATAAACATTGTACTCAAAAATGTCATCAGCATTTTTGAGTACAATGATATTTAGTTTAATAGAGATGACTATAATCTTATTGTGATTAACCATCTATGGAGTCATGATGGTAACTAGATTTCAATTGCAATACAACAACGTAACTTGAATGGTTTTTGGCGTGAATTTACAAGGATTTGACATTCCTTTTTGGTGCTAATAAATTTTGAGAAATTTGGTGAAAAAATTGGAGGAAATTTTGAAAACATACTTCCTCTAAATGCAACGAGAAAAAACAAGTGCATTGCATCAAGTGAAAAAATATGGAAAATTTTGCAAAGTTTACTGAAATTATAGTAATAATAATTGGCAAGTCAAAATAATAAATGAAATGAAAACTTCAAGGATGTCACTAAACTCAAATCTTTTCGCAGAAAACTAAAATCTTTGAGGCCTTAACATTCTTGGAAACATTAAGAAGCTATCTGATGAAAAATGTTGGTGGCTTATCACAAAGGGATGATTCGAGAAAACTTTCAAAGTACAAGCCAGTTAAAATTGGTAGAAACTTGATCTTGTTCGCATATCAATTTGACCGACGCCACACTAAATTCCGGGACACAACGCCTTTAATGGACCAAAAGTACTCTACAAAGCAAGCACACAAACTACAAGCAAAATCGAATCGTAGGCCGATCTTTCGAACTTTGACGCTGCTTGAGTGGACAAACAACATACGTGTCTGCGCAAAAATTTCAGTCAACTATAGGTTCGTTATTGAAAGGATGTAGCCTGAAAAATTACAACAAGATGGCGCAGACAGACGGACATCGTTATATTCGTCTTTAATTTCTCCCTGATCAAGACTATATGTATTTCTATAGTCAGAAACCGTTATTTGTATGTGTTACAAACGGAATGACAAACCCCCATATAAGATACTGATAATATGCAATACTACTGTACTTTACTATAATTTCAAAATTTGCACAAAGAGTACTATTAATATCTGTAATGTCCAAATTTCCCATTATGGAATATTTGCTTTATGATAATAAAGTTTCATAAACCAGGATTAAACCTTGTCCCTTTTCTGGACTGGAATCGTATTCAAGTCGGACTAAAATTGAAATAAATACTTGCTCAATGTAGACGAGGGGAGCCATTGCACTCTAGCTAACAGTCGGGTGGGGGGGTTCAAGTCCCATTGAGCACAAGTGAATACTATTCCGGACATAACTAAAACTTCTATTTTAGACTCCCGAGTACACTGATAAATAACTTAAAAAAATACATTAAATGGATTTGATCCAACCTTAATCAAATACCCCTTAAAGGTTAGACAATGAAATTAAACTATAACAAGTTAAACAGCCAGATTTATCTTCGTCAAAACTCCAGGTGTTGTTGGAGCTTTGAACATCTAAACCCTCCCTACCGTGATCTCAAGTCGTAATGAAATTATCAAGATCCCATCATCAACTTCTACATCCCAGGTTTCCTACATCACCCACGTAAGAGAATAAACAGGTATCTATTCCATGATTTCAATCAGTTAGAATTCAATATTTATTTCAATAATCACTATATAAATGTTCATAATTATATATAATTATAAATCTATTCAACATAAATGCGATATTTCATATCCAACAATAATAATGGGAATTTATAAAACATGTTTGATGACACACGTTAGATCAAACAAAAAAAATCAATAAGGGAATTTGAAACTCAAAAATTTCAAATTGCAAGATACAATACAACAACACTCTATACGTTTGATTTGCCTGCTTTACACCGAAGGCAGTAGGTAAAAGTTAGGAAAACAGAATTAGAACGTTCCCATTTAAAACATTGTGGTCAGTTGATTTTGTCTGACCCTATATATAATTCTAAAACGATATATCATTATCACCTTTTAAGTTAATTTATAATAGACAAATAGTCGTTATAGGGAGTGTAACAAGATCGGAAGAAAAAATTATTGTGTTCTACAAGTAGACCCTGAGTTAAATTCGTTTTCGCAAAAATTTCAAAAAAAAATGAAGTGATAAAAAAGTCTTATTTTATTTACGTCACTTACCGAACTCCAAGGTGGTTAGCGCAAAACGTCGAGGCCTCGATGAGTTTGATGACTTGGAATAAATTCGTTCTGGTTGTGAAGTCGCTTAATCAATGTAGTTTTCTTTAAATGATACAAATTTGAAATTTCGTTGCGAAAAAGGATTTAAATTGGTATCCCTTACTCTCCCGTTAAATTCTTTCTAAAAAACAAACTAAAATTAATATAACTACGTATATGAACATATTTCGCGTTTTCTAATATATATACATAACTTTGATTACGATGGATAAGGTGAGATGAATTGATGATCTAATTACAATGGACACGTCTGAATAGATTATGATTTATCATGCCGAATTTATTGAGGATATAGTGACTGATTGTAGTTTCTACAAATTCTCCAGGTGTAACAGCTGGATTTTCCTTGGCATTGATGGAAATCCTTCTATACCCTTCATTAGAGAAATCATTTTTTTGGTAAAGTTCGCCAGACTGTTGTTTCCTTTAAGCTTAACACAATCCGAAGAGGTTCTGAGCTCCAATCAACAAAATCCTCAAATACTAACTTTTGTGTCGATATTTTGATTCAGTCGTCACTTACAGCCTTTTCTCCGTGTCTTCTGCCAATTCTTATCTAACCAGAGGATGGGTCTGAATTTTTTCTCCCCAGGTCGGAATGGAGGCCGATATTGAAGTGCCTGCACAATCCCTGGTTTATCACAAACTGTGTTGAAGAATTTGAAAGAGTTCCTTTGTCCTTTCCACAAGATTCGATAGATGTTTGAAATATTGATAGATTTCTTTTATAGAGAATCCTATCATCTAATTCAATCACTGCAAAATCTTCCTCAACATTTATTGAACGGAAGCAGCGACTAATTCTCGTTTCGTTCTTAATAACAGGAGACACGGAATGAATTGTCGGTGGTAATCGCAATTATCTGTCTACCTATATTGGAATAACTTAAACTTCCACTACCAAAACTCACCACAGGTTATTAATTACATTTACTTAAAAATAGCTCAGTATCTTCCAGCATAAAAAATATATACCGTTGCCTCGCCACAAAAAAAAAATTCACATAGTGAGGATATTGAAATTAATAATAATTAAAAAAAAAAAAAAACATAATTAAAATATTCCATGCGGGGATTCGAACCGTCGACACCTGTATTGTAAGTCGAAGACACTAGCTCTGTGCTACACTAAGCTGGGCTGCTGCGTGAACTACAGCTTAAGTGATGCCGACTCCATACATGTTTGTGTTCTCACTATTTCTATTTTTACTAGTCTCTTTCTGGTGGTCCAACATGTATGGGAAGAAATGAGTATAAATTGAAGCGAACATCGATGAGCTGGCTATCCCACCCAAACGTTTCGCATGGTATTTACCATTAATAACCAAAAGGAGCTAACTCACACATTACAAACCGGGTAATATAATTGACAGTGCCTGTAAGGATATAAACCGGAGATGATGTTGATCTCACGGACGCATGTCCTTCGCATGGTATGTCCCAACATTCTTGCCGTCCAAATCCTTCAAGTTATAATAATTATTTCCTATTTTCGATTGAACTACAGCTTTCACGAATATCGGCGCTAGCTTGGCGTTAAATCCCTTGACCGCGTTGCTCTGAGCAAAATTTCTTCTAAATACAGTTTGACCCACGTCATACGAAATTACCCTGGCCCGAAGATCGTACTGGCTCTTATTTGTACGATAGGCATCTGCTATATTCCTACGTAGTTCCTTTCTAATCAACGTCAAATGGTCTTCCCTTCCGATTTGTCCTCCTGGTTCGTCCAATAAATTCACATTCCTCAATAACTGATATGAATCAGCATGGGTAATCATATGGAAACCGAAAGTTGCAAAATACGGAGAACACTTTATGGTTTGATGAAAGGAATTCCGTAAGGCGCAACTTATGTGTGACAGGTGTTCATCCCACAATCTTTGATCGTCTCTTAAGTAGACACGAATTGCAGCTATTATTGAGCGATTAACGCGCTCGGAGGCATTTGATTGTGGGGAGTACAATGCAGTATAAATATGGTTTATTCCGAGTCTGGTGAGAAATGCATTAAACTCATTTGATTTAAATTGCGAGCCATTGTCACTAATAAGAAATTCGGGGACTCCGTATACATGAAAAATGTGTTGTAATAGGAAGTTTTGGATTACCCCAGCAGTGAATTTCTTTAGAGGACATAGCCAGTGGAATTTTGTCAAATGGTCTAACACTATCAGTAGCCCAATGTAGCCATTCTTGGATCGGGGATAGGGACCAAGTATATCTACATAAAATCGTTGAAATGGCCTGGTTGTGACAACAGGGTTACCCATTACCGGTCTCAGCGTAATATTCGGGTGTTTGGTCGCCTTACACACTTCACATTCCTTAACAAAACTACGCACATCCGTGAGTAGCCCTGGCCAATAGAAATGACGACGTATCAATTCGACGGTCTTCGCCATTCCTCCGTGGGATGACGTAGTAGAACAGTGGGCCCTATAAATTAAGGCTTTCCGCAAATTTCTTGGAATCCAGAGTTTCCACGTTTTCTGTTCCTCCAGCGGATCCCCGGAATAATGATGGGTCCGTATATACACGAATTTGTCGACTATCTTGACGTCCGGGTATTTCGACTCGTTGGCAATCACTCTGTTCTTGAGCTCAACGTAGTCGGGGTCCCCAAACGAAGACGAATTCAAGTCTATCTCTGGCTCGTTTAAGTCTAGGGCGCACAACTCGTCGGTTGGAATTCGCGATAAAGCATCAGGTACAACATGATCTTTACCCTTACGGTGGCTTATTGTGAACCGGTATGGCTGAAGTTTGAAAGCCCATCGAGCCAACCTTCCCGTGAGATCAGGTTGGTTCATAAGCCACTGTAAGGATGAGTGATCAGTTATAACCTCAAAGTCTTGGAGTTCGAGATAACACCTAAAACGTCTGATTGCCTCTATTGCGGCTAAACATTCCCTCTCGGTTGTGCTATAATTCCGTTGAGCAGTGTTCAACTTCTTCGACATAAAGGCGATGGGTCTTTCTGTCCCATCGTCATCAAGTTGAATAAGAACTGCTCCAATGCCGTAGTTCGATGCATCACAGTGAAGGAAGAATTTTCTTCCAAAATCTGGATTTGCTAGCACAGGGGCTGTTGACAGACGCTTTTTTAGTTCCCGAAAGGCCACTTCCGCTTCCTGTGTCCATTTAAACTTCTTCTTGCTGGACAATGTCTCTGTTATGGGAAAGGTCAAAGATGAAAAGTTTCCGATAAAACGTCTGTACCAGCTAGCCAAACCCAGAAATCCGCGGACCTGTTTAATCGTTTTCGGGGTAGGCCAATTGGCTATAGATTCGACCTTTTCCGGATCGGTACAGATTCCCCCTTGTCCTATCACATACCCAAGATACTTCACCTTGGTTACACAGAACTGGCATTTCTCAATGTTCAGTGTCAAATTCGCCTTCTTAAATTCCTCCGCGATTCTCACCAACACGGACAGATGACTCGAAAAATCCTCGGATATGATTACCAAGTCGTCGAGGTATCCAAATACGCAATTTTTCAGGTCTGTCGGTATGATTTGATCCATGAGACGGCACATTGTCTGTGCCGCGTTACATAGACCAAACGGCATAACGACAAACTGATACAAAGGGCGACCTGGTATTGTGAATGCCGTTATGGGTTTTGACTTTTCGCTTAACCCCACCTGCCAGTATGCGTCCTTTAAATCTAGTTTGGTTATTATATTTGCCTTTGGCAATCGGGAGAAAATTCCCTCAATACTGGGCAGGGGGTAGGCATCCTTTTCCGTGAGCTGGTTCACTTTCCTTGCGTCTATGCACAACCTGACTTTGTTTGGTTTCAAGACTAGGCGCATCGGAGAGCTCCATGGAGATGACGAGGGTTCAATGACCCCTAAGGCAAGCATTCTATCAACCTCTTGGAACATTAATTTCTCTACGGCCGGAGAGACTGGATAGAATCGCTGCTTAACGGGTCTAGAATCCCCTACGTCTATCTCATGTTCGATCAATTTGGTTCTACCGAGACCCTGCTTAGCGTAATTTGGGAACAACTCAATAATCGCATCCAATTGGGCTAATTGGGATTTTGTCAAGGGATATTTCTGACTATCCTGTCCACTGTTGCCTTCGATAGAATCCGTACATCCCAAGATAGAGAAAGGGGTATCAATTTGGTCCGGGTTAGTGGAAATGGCGGACTCAAACACATCAGACGCGAGACCAAAAGATTTCCAGAAATCTAACCCAAGAATTACTCTTTGAGTAATTGAAGGAACTATAATAAATCTCAAGCGTTTCGTAACATTTCGAAATGAAACATCTGTATTCAGAAATCCAATTGTACGTTGATTCGTTCCATCTGCAGTCTTAACATACGACCTTAGAGGTACAAAATCGTCATATTTCGAAAATTCGCTATCGGCAAGACTGGAACCAATACATGATATATTAGCTCCCGTGTCCAGAAGGCCATTCTCAACAAAATCTAAAAATCTTATCTTGGCGTAGTATCGTCTGTCATGAAAATCTTTCGTAATGGCAGATATAATATACTTCGACATCTGCTTACGCCCTCTGTAAAAATTTCTCAACCTTAAAGTTGATCTTTTCGGAGACTTGGGAAGTCTTGAATCAATTGAATTCAATGAAAGAATTTCATCCCGTCTACGAATGTATTCTTGATAGCGCTCGTGATATGGGCGTAAAGGGTATAGAAATCGGGGTGCAGTAATATTACTATCCGAATGACGCTGTAATATGGAAACGTTCTGCGGCTTAGAACTGGTTTCCGTAAATTCAATGTCTAAATTCTGGTGAGTTACGGTTGACCCTACTGTAGGGTCGAACGTTGAAAGTTTTTTGGCACACCGATTTTCTTAAGTGAACACCGAGAACATTGCGGTTTGTATACGTTCTTCGTCCCACAACCGTAACAGAATACGGTGCGCGGCTGAAGGCAATCATCCCAGAAATGACCCGCCTGATCGCAATTCCAACATCCGTTCGCCACTGGGTTCTGGTTGATGGCATCTATACAAATTTCGGAATTATTCCCGAAACAATCAGTGTCCTCAATTTCTGCTACCGCCCGCCGGTTAACCATGCTCACGTTTCTCGGCGGGATATTTCTCCTACAATATTCGTCTCCAAAAAGCTTTTCTCGCTTTTGCACCAAATTACGGAGATGAGCTATAGTAAATATAGGCACATAGAGTAGCTCGTGACGGATTTCCGGTCGAAGATTCCTCACTAAGATTTCAACGAGCTCCTCTTCACACATTGGTTGTTCCAGTCTATCAAGTAATGAACAGACTGCGTCATAAAACATTTCAAACGTTTCTCCCTGCTTCATTTTGCGGTTCCTAACTTCTTCCTTTATGTCGAAACTGGATCTCATATCTTTGTACTGACATTTCAACGCAGCACAGAAAGAGTTCCACTCGATTGAGTCCACCTGCTTATGGTATCTCCAGTACCATTCCCTAGCTTTACCCGAAAGGAGTACTGGAAGATTCTTGCAAATAATACCGAAGTTTCCCTCAAAATGTTCCTGGGTTAACGTCTTGATACGATATAAAAACTCTTCCACCGTAAGCCCCGTACTGGAGCCGTCAAACTTCACATTCCAATTTTGAATGATAGAAATTAACCTTTCCGGCCGGGTCGACGCTATCTGTTCAAACCGAATATCACCATCGCTGCTACGCTTCTTGTTATTCCCTACAGAAATCTCATTCAAAATACCCTGATTTGCAGGTAAAGATGGACAAAAATCTCCCGGGTGTGACATAATCGGGTTAGATTGTAAATTCATATTCTGAAAAATCTTAGTAATCGAATGTTCGATCATTTTACTAATGCGCGAATAATCGATTTCCGCTACTAAATCGTTATCATGCTGTGCCTGAGCTTGACTAGTACGAGAAGAATTATTCCGCCCCGGGGTATGAAGTGAATTGACATCAATGAGGGTCTCCGAGTTCGCATGTACGGAAAACTCGTCTAACATACTGGCATTCTGAGAAAATAAAGCCTTGCTAAAATTCCGAGTTATTGGTCTACTTGCCATAGCACCTCTCCCTTTCCCCCGGTGGGGTTGAATCTTTTTATTTATCTCCGTCTGAGTGCACACCTCAGTCGAGTTATTACCATGTATACTGAATTTTCTTAAGTCCGCCAGAGTACAGTTCAATTTACAATGGGGACATTCGGTCGATGAAGATAAAACATTTTCTATGCATTGTCGATGAAAAATGTGTCCACACGTGGACAAAACATAACACTCCTGAGTTTCGTATATCAAACTCTCGTCACAAATAGAACAAACTTTCTCAACAACGTTGGAAGGAAGCGACGGAGCTCCTAATGCGGAATTAGCCCGGGTAGGACTACGCGGAGTCGCCATTACGAGAATCAAAAAATCTCCTCCTGCACAAAATTACCTACAACAACTAAATCTTATCTTTGTAAACATTCTCTTACATTGTGGGTTATTTGAAAAGAATCGGGATGCAGAATTAAAAGCAATAAATAAATGATTATCTGACTGTTGAACCAAACAAAAACTGGCTATGGACTGAACATTTTATGTTACAAAAATAACTTGAACGACAAACAAGTATCAAACATTTCCCTTTCAGCGAAAACCGCGGACTTTAAAATGTAAAAAAAAAAACAAAATTAAAGTATATCCTTCCGGCTTCCCGGATACTCATAGCCAAGCCCTATCAAGATATAAATGTAACAAAAACCTACAGCTTACTGAAGCAGATGAAATAAAAAAATTGTACTAGTTTTCATTCGCCGAGAAAAAAAGATAAAAAACAGAACTCGGTCAGGTTTACGAAACAATCACAAACCTGAAATTCCTGAGCCGATTTTAAAATTATTCTGCAACAAGCTATCCTGCCACAATTATTATTTCATACTTCCGAAAAAATGAAATCTAATTATGATAATAGATTAAAAATTTGGGGCAAAAAAAATGTGTAACCACTTTTCCGGCCCCACGCTGGGCGCCATTTAATTATGTAATGTCCAAATTTCCCATTATGGAATATTTGCTTTATGATAATAAAGTTTCATAAACCAGGATTAAACCTTGTCCCTTTTCTGGACTGGAATCGTATACAAGTCGGACTAAAATTGAAATAAATACTTGCTCAATGTAGACGAGGGGAGCCATTGCACTCTAGCTAACAGTCGGTGGGGGGGTTCAAGTCCCATTGAGCACAAGTGAAATACTATTCCGGACTAACTAAATTCTTTTTTTTAGACTCCCGAGTACACTGATTAAATAACTTAAAAAAATACATTAAATGGATTTGATCCAACTTAATCAAATACCCCTTAAAGGTTAGACAATGAAATTAAACTATAACAAGTTAAACAGCCAGATTTATCTTCGTCAAAACTCCAGGTTGTTGTTGGAGCTTTGAACATCTAAACCCTCCCTACCGTGATCTCAGTCGTATTGAAATTATCAAGATCCCATCATCAACTTCTACATCCCAAGTTTCCTACATTCAGCC
>PGFW01038908.1:5627-20873 GCA_003123925.1 Haematobia irritans | reverse complement strand
AAAGCTCAAGAAGAGACCAGAGACGACGACATTTGTATTAGTTGGACCACTGCCACTAACATTTCTCGTTCGTCTTCCTTAGTCTTTTGGGAAGAAGGACTATGTTGGCTATGACGATGATGATGATGTTGATGGTGGTATGGGGGAACCTCCACGTTACCTCCTTCTGCACGTCTATTTGGCATTTTGTTGGTTTTTAGCTATGACTTCTGTTTTACGAACTACTACTGCGCATCTATTAGACGAGCTCCGACAGTCGACCGACAGACCGGGCATATATATTTGTATGATATGCGTGCGACCGTATGTGAGTCCCGAAGAAAAATGAGCATGATTTTGAAAGCTATATGTCCGTCCGTCCACCGTCTGTTTGTAACACATTTTTACATTGGTTTCCTTATGAGCGAACTACTCGGTATGAGCTGCCGCTTGTTTTCTTTCATTCTTGGCAACTGAAGTGTAGTGAAGAGCCTTGTGAATGACGAGTACTGCCGACATCCAAAAGAGTACTACGGACCTTTGGCAATAGGGCTAACATAGAAAGCCCTCTTTTGTTGGGGTTTTTGAGTTGTGTTTAGAGTTGTCGTTTTACTCAGAGTTACGACAATGATGAGGATGACTACAACAATAACAACAACAACGACACCAACAACGCCAAAACCAAGAAAGGCAACGGCATCAACCTTACACCTGACTGCCTTGCTTTACTACTACTGGCCTTTTGGCAAGAACCCGTGTTTTGGGTAGAATGAAGTATTATCAACATTGTCGACGTTGTCGTCGTCGTGATAGTCGTCAACAATGAATGGTTAGCTGCTGCTCAACCCAAACCACCACCCACTTTTTGACTTTATATCAACCCACCACCATCATCACCAGCCATTTAGCCGGCCCGCAGCAGCAACAACAATATCATTACTCTTCTTGGTTGTATTAATCGTTGCCGGAGAGGGGGTTTTGTTAGCAGCGGTGGCGGCAGCAACAGAGGCTCTGCACTTAACAAACCAACCCACCGCTTGTAAATTGTTGGTGTTTTGCCATTTTTTTTTTCGCACACACACTCACACACACGCCCATCCATATCCACTTGCTTACTCAAATGAGTTGTACAATGTCTTGGCCTTACTGTGTGTGTTTTGGTGTTTTTTTTTTGGCATGCTTGAAATACTCTTGGAGAATATATGCTTATGCATCCTCTGTGCTTTGTGAGAGAGAGAGTATCCAACCAACAATAGTTGGTTAAATGTATTCTTGAGGAGAGTAAGTATTTACGTGTGCATGTGTTTGTGTGTGCGAGCTTCTCTGAGTGTTTGAGCCATTTATTTGATTTTGACTGAAATCTTGTGATGCAAATGTGCCACCACTCACTCAAGCAAGCAAAATATAACAAATGGGGATTGGTTTTTGCTAAATCACACAAAAACGTCAGCAACAACTACAACATGAGTAATAGAGCGGTAGCGGCAACAATACTCTAAAGGCCTGAGAAGTTTTTGTTGTACAATTTGATATGCTCCACCAACGTTGCTCGCGCGCTTTGTTGTTTGATGAGTAGGAGGGTTGCCATTGCAATGTTTTTTTTTGTATTTTATATGATCTAACGAATTGTTCTGCAATGGTGCGCTATAGAGAGACTGACGATAGTAATCTAACTATTTTACGACTAAACTAAAAAAATATCTTCTTGGACAATTCTGGATTTACGGTACGTAGGGGCAAGGAAATCTCTCCATCAAATTAAGTTCCATGGGATTTTAATTTACATTGAAAGTGAGGTGAACTTTTATTCTTATGACTGAATAGCATTTCACTTCAACTTTCCATTCACACAAAAAAAAAAATCACGAAAATTTTTTCAATTAAATTTTAACTGGATTTTTAAAAAAGTATTCAATTAAAAATTTTTGATTCGAAAAAAATTTTTAATTGAAACAAAAATCAAATCACAAAAATAATAGTATCAATTAATTTTTTTAATTGGATCAAATTAACTTTTTTAAATTGACCTTCATTTAAAGTTTTTAAATTGATTACTATCATTCTGTGATTGAAGACATTTCAAATTAAAAATTAAATTGGACTGAAAAACAAATCAATTAATTTCGATGATTGAATCAGAAAAAATTTTTTTGTGTGTTTCCTTCACTTCCAAATTTACCTTTTTGTTTGTTTTTGGTTTCACAACTAAGACTTAAGGCTTTAACCCTGGAAAGTCATCTCTTATTTTTTGAGCATTAACATCAATCCTTTCGCCAGTTTTGAGCTACGGCTTATTTCAAGACGCATAATTGCATCGGTGAGCAAAAAATGAGAACAAAAATTGAGTTTATTTACTCAATTGAATTTGTTTTTAATTAGTATATAAAACAAAAATTCATAAATTTGTTGAATTAGTATAACTTAATGTATCATTTCCGCATCGTCTAAAATGGCCATTTTAGTCGAAAATGGAAATTACGCATCGCTTTTTGACGAAAAGGATGACTGTCCAGGGTTAATAATTCTGTAAAAATTTTCAAAATGAAAAATCGTCTTTAATTTCATTATTTTTTGAAGTTTTAACTAAAAAAGCTTTGTAGTTGTTAAAAAAATAAACAGAAATAAGTCCCTGTGTAAAACTGGATGCCTGAAGAATGAACTAAATATTTATTACAAACATTTTTATTTTGTTTTATGTTTTAATTTTAAAAATTTGTAAAAGAAATTTCCCCAGGCCAAACGATTTTTTCTTATTCCAAAGTATGTCTCAAAAATTTTATTGAATTAAGAATGACAGTAAAATTTCAATGACATACAAATTAGTGCCAATTTCTAATACAAAAAAAGGAGAAGTTTTTCCTAAAAACAATATCTCAAAAAATAGTAAGTATGAACTACAGCGAGGATAAAATGGGAAGATCTGGCGCCTAAGATTTTTTCTTTTATTTTAGTTCATTTTGCTTTTCGAGAAAGTTGCATTTCCGTTAAAATGTAGTTAAAAAAATCCAAAAATGTCGGAAAAATTTCATCAATTTACTGAAATCTCAAAATTTGAAAATACAATTTAGTTCAATTTTTTTTTCGCAAGACATAGTTCATTTTTCAGCCATAAGTAAGTTTTAACTTTTTTTCTGTGTACATAACGTTTTTCCTAAACTTTTTGCTAAAGACAATTTCTACTTAAAAAATGACATATTTTATATTGAGTCGAATTTTAATTTCGAAATAGTTTTTCAAATAGTTTAATAGTTGTAAATGAAGACAAAAATCTATTGTACTCGGGAAATGTTTTTTCAAGTGTAGTTACATTTTTAATAATTTCTTTTTTCGTAAATTTTCGCACATCACCAGTGCCACACAGTATGCTCAAAAATTTATTGGAACTAACCGTGAGTAAATAATTCAGTGACCGTACACCATAAAAGTTCAATGTGAACTAAAGTAGAAAAAAATTTCGGTACGTTTTTTTTTACTCTTTAGTTCATTTTTTCTTTAACGATATTCGTTTTACATTCGCTAAATTGTGTTTAAAAAATATACCCGGTCTATTAATTTTTCATTGTTTTAACCATCACATTTATGAAAAATTTTCAAAAAAGTGGAGTAGCAATTTCCGCACAGAAAAAAATTTCCGAGTAAACTAACGCTAGAATTTAACTTATTTTTATTGTAAAAATAAATTATTTGTTAGTAGTTCAATTTTAGATTCCACTTTTGCGCAATTTTCACAGCCAATGAAATTTTTCGTTTTTTTAAGTAATGTCTCAAAATATTTTCAATGAACTAAACGTCAGTATAAAGATTCATGACCGTACACATAAGTTCAATAATGAAACTAAAGCAAATGTAATTTTCGTACGATTCCAAAAATAGTAAGAATGAACTACTGCTATTGGTTAAAAATGTCATGATTTGGCCGCCAAATGATTTCTTACTTAACTTTTTAGTTAATATTTTCTCCTATAATAAGTGTAATTTCGTTGACTGTTAGTTTAAAAAGAACAAAACAGGTGGCAATTAAATTTTCCTGGTTTTTAACAACGCTTTGGGGAAATCCCAAAAATGATTGTAAGCAAAATTTAGTTCAAATTTCGTACAAGTTAGTTTATTCTTTCCTATAAAAAGTTTTACTTTTTTTCGGGTGTGGTTCAATGTACGCAATTTCCCCATATATCAGTTTATTTTTTTCTTGTAAGATTTTTTACCTCTATGTAAATTTTAAGTGGCCCTAAATTAAATTTCAATAAATTGTATTCTGGTTACTTTATTATCTTCCACGAATTTATTATTTTAAGGCAACATACCTTGTTGAAGGTAATGATTTTTAAGACAGAGGTCCCCAAATGTAAAAAAATCGTTCATTGTACATTGTGAAAACATTAATAATTCATTAAAATCTATTGAACTAATATTCAACAAAGGAAGATAAATTCCGAAATCGTATAGAATTTTTCCATAAGTTTTCAGGAAAATTTTAAATTTAATATACTATGGGCTAAGTGTGGCGATTTCGAGATTCAAAGATAGCCGATCAGGTTGAAACTTAAACCATATTAAAGCAATCAAAAAAAAAATCTTTCTTCAGAAGGAAATTGAAAATTTTTTACAAAGTAATATTTCTTATAGCAATTAGATCCAATTTATGACCAGCAATTTTAACGCTTTGTCTTTAATCTGTTTTTTTGCTTTGAAGAGAAAACTTTTTAGAGCTAAAAGAAACCTTTTGGTGTATAAACCAAAATTCGTTCCCGGTAAAAGAAACTTTCAGTATATCATTCAAAGTTACCTCTTTTAAAATTTAAATTCTTTCTCGGGTAAAAACGTCAAGCTCAGACTAATTCCAATTAATTTCGTGTTCATACAAGCCACGCAAAAGAAATGGAGCACTATTTCACGCAGGATTGTTAAGGGAGAGAGGCAGTACCAAATCTGCCTCACATAAACAACCGAAATCAGTGCTAGGTTTTTGTGGGCAATGTCTCGATTAAGAGCTAGCTCTAAGACGTAAAGCTGGATTAATAGAAATAGTCAGTGATATAAATGCTTGAGTATAGGCATTGTTGCGCGGAAGGAAACCGCCAACTACCTCAATGCATGCATCTATAATGCATGAATTTAGTTGCAATAAACGTAAACGAATGATCATAAAACTTGTATTGATTACTCGTTCTATGTTTATTGCCACGATTCATGCAGTGTGGAATGCACTGTGCACTCATTATGTATACAAAAGCGCAACTAAATTTCTTACTGCTGAAAGTATTTTTTTCTGGGTATGACCTTGTTTCATTACAAATATTTAGCAAAATTTTTCTTTGAAAAAAAATTCCATATTTTTATAGAAACAAAATGCAACCGCTTAAAGTTCATATTTTGATGTTGTTGCTAATGGGGAGGTGGTAGATCAACCCTTATGAGTTGTAAGGGTATTAACGCAACAGCAAGCTCTGAATAGCAAAAGTACGATTTTTTTTTGTAGCTTCTTAAGTGCCTTTTGATATTTTTCTCACTGTTTGCCCTAGACGACGATGACTTATGATGATGATGATGACGACGAACGACGGACGACAACTATAACGAAAATGCCCGTGGTATTGTGAAGTGATTTATAAGCCGTCTCATTTTCATCTAAGACAAATAAATTTCAAAATAATAACAAAAGCAACTAGGAACAGTGGAACTCAAACACACACACTATACACCATCTTGTGCTAATAAGAAATTTTAAGAGAGAGAGCGAATAAATTTTGCTAAAAATCTAAATCAAGATTTCGCCATTAAGGTTAATTAAACAAAGAATATAATTTTATACCAAAACATTAAATAAATAAAATCATTATTTTGGATTATTTGAATTGAGTTATAATACAAAGCTGTGACCACTAATCATATTTTAATTCAAATGGTTCCATAAATAAATATCGCCATAGAATTATGAGGAAAACAAAAACAGAAGTGTTTCTACTTTCAGTGATGTAAAAAAGTTCTCTCTTTAGAATTTTCCCATAGACTCTTCTTAAACCAATGTGACATGATTTGCCAAAGCTATAGGCCCTCTCTCTCTGAAAAACAAAAATTAATACGCCTTCTCTTTTCTCCTGGTTTTGAGAGGTTTTTGCGGAATTTTTGATGAAGATGTGTGGGTTATGGCGCTAATTGCCGCTCCGCGGCACACACCGCCAAACCTTGACAATGATGATTTTACTTTTGACAAACACATTGCGCTTTTTTATCTTTTGTTGTTGTTGCTTTTTTTGTTTATATGTTGTTTGTGTTATTTGGTGAGCATAGTTTACGGGCATTTAGCCCAGCCAACCATCCATCCCAGTCAGCCAGCCATGTATTATAGGGAGAGCAAGAAATGCTGGCAGTCGGTCATTCTCTTTCTGGCTTAGGAAAATTTATGACTCTCATTTAGAGGGAAAAACAGGTAGTTTTCCTTGTCTTGCCGCGCAGTTTTTTGAAAATTTATTTCAAATGAAATTTAATGGCACAATTGTTGCGCTCCAATGAGCAAAAAGACACATGCAGCAAGCACAACGACACACACACCCATGCATAGATAAAGGCACTCACACAAGGCTGAGTTGAATATCCTACCTAATAAAACTCGTTGTACGTTTAGCTTTAGCAAGCGTGAGAGTATTTCACCACCACCACTAACAACTCACATGGCTGGGAGAAAAATGAGTTGTTTTTCAAACGAATGCACACACACACAGTCGCACACCATTCAAACAAAACGAGCGTGCTCGTTGACGAGAGTAGTATCTGTGTGAGGTAAATGCTGATATTGCTGTTGTTGTCCACACCGTGTGTGTACGGTGCGATACTGTGTGTTGTTTACCCCCGCCAAGTTTAGTTTTCGTTGTGATTGACAAGCCCAGTGTGTATTTGCCTTCGAAACGCGTACGACGTGCTGCTGTGCTGTGTGAATAGTTACACCACGATCGAGTACACTAGTAACCAAGAAAAAGAAACAGACAACACATATACTATACCCTATCTACCGTGTATACCACACAATAATAATAATAAATAAATAAAAAAATATCTAGTAGAAGTCTCAAACAACATCAACGCGACCGACGACCAGAGACAAAGCCAAACCAACCAATCCACACATCAAACAAAAGATCACAACAAAATTTTTTATTTTTATTATTGAATGTAACAACAACACGACAAGACCTACTACTATCCCACATATATAGAGAGTAGAGTTAAGAAACAACAAAAATTTCTCGTGTGAAAAGAAAATAAAATTGTTTTGCCTAGAAAAAAACATTACGTTTCGGTTTCTTGTGTTTAACGGTTAAATTGCATTAATTTTTATTGGTGAAATGTTTCCACGGTTTACGAAAAACATTTGACATAAACTTTTACAAAAGTCAACAACACAGCGCAATCAAACGGCGTTTATGGAAGACACGGGTTTTCCCCTTAGAAGAAAACGAAAATAAAACATAAATCTTTACGGCGTCGGTAATAAACGTGATTTTGAAAACAATAATAACATAAGTGAATTTTGTGAAAAAAAAAATTAAAAAAAAAATATATATAACAAAAAGCCGTCGCTTATTGTTAGGAAAAAGAAAACGCGCGCGCGATTTTATTTCGGTTTTTTTGTTTTCGTTCAAAACAATAAATAAATACATTTTTTTGTTAATTCAAATACAACAAAACTCTGAAGAAGATTTTTTTTCTACTAAATACAAATACAAAAAAATGAGGAACTGTGATATATAAATAGAAGCAAAAAAAATAATTTCTTTCTTTTAAATCTTCTTCTAATATTTTCTTAAAACAAAATAACAACCAAAAAAACAAAAGGTATACGATTTCCTTGCTAATCTAAACAACAAAAAGAAACCTAGAAAATTTCTATTTGGACATAAAAACAAAATCAAATAAAATTCTGCTTAAAGCCATCATGGATTTATGACCCCAAACAAATCATAAAATATAAGTCACCTACTCCCGCTCTTCTATAACAAACAAACAGCAACAACTAATGTATACTAAATGTAATACTTAATACCGCAACAACAACAACAACCATAAAATTGTATACGATTTTTCTAAAAAAAAAAAAACAAAAAACAAGAAAAAATTCCAAAATTTTATTTAATAACAACATCAACAACAAAACAAATTACATAAATGTGCCTAAAATAAGTCAAACCCTAAAAGAAAAAAAAAAGAGAAGAGAAAAAATCCCAAGAATTACAACTCCTCCTTCAATCATATGTTTGTTTTTTTGTAACATATAAAGTGACTAGTGTATACCAATAATAATACAAAAAAAAAATTGATATATTCAAAACTTCAAATTCAATTATCATCGGCCACTGAAAATTCTTCAAAAAATTCTTCAATCATCTGCTGCAGTAAAACAATCTCCTAACATCTACAAAGAAAAAATTCTACAGCTCAATTTTTTAGTTGAGTGTGTAGTCTTTTTTAAGTTTTTTACTTTTGTTTAATTTTTAACAAAAAGTGGCACAAATCGGGTTGGACATCGCTCCCAGAGCATTAATGGCTCAACCTAGGGTAAGTTCAATACAAAACAAATTTATAAAATCAGTTTAAATTATTGTGTGAAAATTTTGAAATAGCGACGGCATTTTGATTTTGAGGAAAATTAAAGAAAGAATGTCTAGGAGTTATAGGCCTATTATTTAAATAAAATTTATGTTAGCATAAGCTTTGATATACCATGATTTATGGATTTGAAGGTATAGGCACTTTGTTTATGCAACAAAATAGTTTTTTCGAAAAAATATTTTCGACAAAGTTAATGGCTTCTGTTTTTGAAAATAATTTTTCAAAAATTTTTGTTAGATAAACAAAGTGCCTAAAACTTCAAATCCATAAATCACAAAATTTTTTATCAATTATGAAGGATTGCCAAAAATTAAAAATTCATTGTATTAGTGATTTCTCAAATGAAAATTAGATTTATTGCAAAATACCAATTCAACTGATATGATTATTTATGTTGTAACTATTAGTATGGTATTATATCAAAGTGATTCTTGGGAAGGTTTAAAAACAAATTTATAAAAAAAAAAAATATTTTAAAAAATATTTAAAAATAAATAAAATTTTTTTTATCAATTTCTTAACCATTCCAAAAGAATCCTTTGTTTATAATAGAATTTTAAAGTTAAATATAAATAATCATATACTAAAACTCCTCAAATTGATAAAAAAAGTATGTTAAAATATTTTAGCAAATAAATAAATTATATTTCATTTATTTTTGACACGTAATCATTGAGAACAAAAACAATTAAAAAATCTGTAAAGTCCAAAATATTTTGAATTTCTTGCCTTAAGAAAAATGGTTTGATGAATTCTTCACTAGCAAATATATATTTCGCGACTAATCTTTCCAAAACATATTGAATTAATTATAATGAAACATTATTTTGGTTTAATGTTTATTTATATAAGATTAAAATAAAATAAAATATTTGATAAATTAATTTATTGCAAAATACCTATTGAGATAGTTTTAGGTGATGATGATGTATTTATGTTGTACTCTATTAGTAATGGTATATATCAAAGTGTATTCTTGGAAGGTTTAAGAAAAAATTGTAAAAAAAATTTTTAAAAATATTAAAAATAAATAAAATTTTTTTTATAAACTAATTTTTTAAACTATTCAAAAGAATCACATTGGATAATACAATTTCCTAATAGTTATAATGATAAATAATCATATCACCTAAAACGTCTAGATAATATAAAGACTTCAAATTGATAAAAAATAAATTTAAAAATAAATAAATTATATTTAATTTATTTTGACACGTGATCATTAGAAACAAAAACAAATAAAAATCGGTAAAATCCAAAATATTTTGAACTTTACCTTAAAAAAATGTTTGATGATTTTACACTAGAAATATATATTTCCGACCTAACTTTCCAAAAATATAGATTAACTTAATATAAAATATATTTTGGTTTAATGTATTTATATAAATTAAAAAATAAATAAATATTTGATAAAATTAAGTTTTTATTAGAGAAAATACCTATTCAGACCGGGTTTTAGAGTGGATATATTATTTATGTTATGTACTTATTAGAATGGTATTATATCAAAGTGATTCTTTGGAAGGTTTAAGAAAAAATTGCTAAAAAAAATATTTTAAAAAATATTTAAAAATAAATAAAATAATTTTTTTTTTCAATTTTTTTTTAACATTCCAAAAAATCAACTTTGATTCAATAAATTTCTAGATAGTTATAATAGTAAATAATCCTATCACCTAAAACCGGTTCTGAATAGGCTATTAAGACCTTCCAAATTGATATAAACATATTTTAAAAAATAAATTTAAAAATAAATAAATTATATTGCATTTATTTTGGACACGTGATCATTTAAAACAAAAACGAATAAAAATCCAATATTATTGAAGCTGTTACCTTAAAAAAAGAATATGTTTGATGTGATTGACACTACCAGTACGATATTATATTTCCGACTAACTTCCAAAATATTAGATTAAATTATATAAACATATTATTGGTTTAAATGTTATTTATGATAACTATTAAAGATAAATAAAATATTTGATAACATTAATATATTTTAAAATATTTATTTTACACGTACAAATATATATTTCCGACCTAAGTTTTCAAAAATATAGATTAATTCTATAAACATATTTGTTGGTTTAATGTATTATATATAACATTAAAAATAATAAATATTTGATAAAATTAATATTTTAAAAATATTTTAGTTTTAGCACTACAAATATATATTTCCGACCTAACCTTTTCAAAATGATAGATTAATTATATAAAACATATTTTGATTTAATGTGTATTTATATAACTTAAAAATAAAGTAAAGATATTTCCATTTATTTGGACACGTCATGCCTTAGGAATAACCCCACATAAGAAAATGGTGAAGTGCAAAATATTTTGAACTTTACTTCTAAAAATTTTTTGATAAAAAAAAACTAAATATTTTTAAAAATATTTATTTTATGGCTACAAGTATGGTATTTCGTACTTTAGCTTTCGCAAACAATTATAAATTTTTAAAATAAACTTCTTGTTGCTTTAATGTTTATATATATATATATAATAGTATATAATATATATATATATAATATATATATATATATATATATATATATATATATATTTATATATATAATATTATATATATATATAATATATATCTTATATAGTATTATATATATATATATATATATATATATATATATTATATTATATAGTATATATAAATATATATAAATTATAGGCAAGTGTTGAGATAGAAGTTGGGAAATTTGGAATTTTATTTTAAGATACATTTTTTAAATAAAATTGTAAAATTTTTTAGGATTTTTATTTCAACCAATTGTGGTTACAATGGATGATATATTCTAATGTGAGCCTGATACATCGGCTGCCACTAACCTAACCTAGGATTGTTTATTTGGCTTGAGATCATGAACTGAAGTGAAAAATAAGTTTAATAATTGCTTCGTCAGTTGGCAAGGATAGGATTATTGTATAGGCCTCTAAAATTTTATAAAATCAAAAAATTCAAAAATTTTATTTAAAAATTTTTGTAGAAAAAACTTTTGTTTCATTGCTTTCTTTTATTGCATGAATAATTTATTGGATAGGCTCCAAATTTAACCATATACATGTTAGGATTTTTATTATTGCAATAGCAATGTCTTTTATGTAATGTTCAATTTTAAATTTTTTTGGCAAATATTGTGATTGATATCTAGCCATAAAAATTTCATTACGCTATGAAACTACATCAAAAGATCTTAATTAAAGAAATTATTCATTCTGAATAATAAGTAATCGAGAGTTTAATATTATTAAAATATTAAATATATCTCAAAAATACTTTTGCCAGATATTATATATAGGTGCAGTACTACAAGGATGACTGTTCATTTCATTTGGAAAATTCTGTTCTGGCATTGATCCAGACGCTTTCGTTCCTTCTTTGGGCCATAGGCAGATATTTTTTCCAAAAATTTTAGAAAAACTCATAAGGTCATACAACCAGTTGGAATCGCAAGTCCTAGGATTAAGTATGGGTAATATTCAAAGAAAAAATTTAAAATTCTGGCAGTACTGCTGTACACGCCTTTCTGATTCATTGCAATTGTAAGAGAACTATACTAGACAAATTAATCCATCTGTTTGATGGATCCCAAGCAATATGGACATATGGCATTTCCAAAATTAATGTAACCTACCTACGGTCATATGATGAAGGATCTTAACTGAAGGAATAATATGGGAATAGTGCATGACAAGTGCAATTTTTTTGGATTTACATAGCTGTAATGTCAAACACAATCGTTGTTCATAAAGTCTGGTAACAAAAATTTTAAAAATGTAACAATGTCGCTTTACACATGAAAGGCTTGTCAATTTTTGTTTTTATAATCGCTTAAATTACAAAATTTAAAATCCTAACAATGATCGCTTTTTACATATAAGTTAATTTAATATAATAGCTAGAGGCTTAAATAGCTGGTACTCTCATGAAACTCCGCATATATTTAGGATAAAAAAAATATTTTGTTTTGAATAAATAACTCCAAGTATCAAGCATTTCTTTATCTTGTTCTTTAGTTGCAAATAAATTATGAAAATGATAGTTAATTAAAATAAATAAGAAAAAATTATTTAGAATTAAAACAAATATGTTATTAGAATCCTTCTTTTCTTTATTGACAAATAAAGTTTTGAATAATATAGTTAATTTAAAGATGAAGAAAAAAAAAAATAAGATTATTTAGAATAAAACAAATTTTTTTTTTTTTATGGTTGTTCTATAAGATTTCTTATTTTATTAGTGAAAAAAAGGAAGGACCTTATTATCTATGGGTTCTAGGTACTATATTTGACACTGATTGTAAAGTTGTCTATTGAGTGGAAAATCTTAATGTGGTAATCAGTGATTGAAAAAGCAAATCACAACAACGAGGATGGTCCGAATTGTCTAGTTACAGACCAATATTTTTAATTGAGAAATATGTTGTCAAATTGGCGTAAAATATTAATCCTTTGTTGGCAGACCTGTGTTAGCACATGTGTTAACGGCGGACGGAAAACCTAAGAAAATGTTAAATACCGTACAATTTTGAAAATTGATATGACATAAAATTAGAATAAAATTAGAAAAAAAATATAAATATGAAATAAATTTGATCATAATCATATTGTATAGAAATTGAAAACGTAAATAAATAAATCGATAAAATAATTATATAATATAAATACACGAAACTAAAAGTACAGTGATTTTTAACATATATAATTTTATATTATGATATAAAATAGAAAATAATAAAATGATCAAAAGTATTTGCTATATATAAAATTTGAATATGATGTGAAATAAATTGAATAAAGAAAGTGAAAATAAAATAAATAAAAAAATTTGATCATAAATCAATGTTATAGAAATATCAACATAAGCAAATATCGATAAAATATTATAATAATAGCAATAACGAACATAAAAGTATAGTTTTTTTTTTTACAACTATATATTTAAATTTGATATAAAATAAAAATTAATAAAAATATCAGAAGAAGTATTTCGATGATATAATAATTTTGAATATTAATGTCGGTAAAAAAATTAATAGAAAATTAAAATTAAAATAAATGAAATAAATTTGATCCATAACATCAATTTATAGAAATAAAACATAAAATAAATCGATAAACAATATTAATATACTATAAAATACACGAATATAAAAGTAATGATATTTCAATATATAAAATTCTTCAAAATTGATATAAAGATAAAATTAATAAAATTATCAAAAGTTAATTTGTATATTTTATAAGAGAAATATGCTTATAAATATAAGGTTTTGTAATAAATAGAAAAATATAAACAAATAGTTTTCTTATATCATAATTAATAGAATATAAATAATGAAAATAAACGAAGTAACCTGCTGAATATCAAAGTTATTATATATTTTTGTGAATACCTGATAAATTTTAATATTAATATAAACTAATTAAAACAATTCTCAAACAATGTAAGCAATATTTAGACAGCGAATGTTTCAGCTGTAGGCTTTTTATTAATTTTATTAAATTAAATAAAGTTATTTAAAATAACTTTAAAATAGTTCTAATATGGTTAAGAATCAGAATATACAAAAATTAAAAAAATAAATGTTTACTCTATAAAATGGTTTGTTTTTTATTAATATTTATTAAATTAATTAAATTTTTATCGTTAAAATCCAATTTTAAATTAGAATTAAAAAAAAATAATGAATAAAATAAATCAATTAGAATACATTATATAATAAACAAAAAAAAAACGAAGCATTAAAGTGTTACATATTTTTTCCAAGAATTGAATATCTAGAAAATTATTATCTAATAAAATAAATGAGTAATTTAAATGACAAGCTTTGTTTTTGGTGTCATCATCAGATTCAATGAGAAAGAAATAGTAATTTCTATAGATAATCTTTAGTTAAATTAAATTTTTGTAAATTAAAAACTTAAACAATATTATATTCATAATTATTTTCTATGTTATATTTATTTTTCAACAAATATAAGTATAGATTTTGTATTAATTTTTTGAATAAACAGATGATAGAATTAAATTTGTCACTAGTAAGAACCCAAAAACGAAAAATAATGTCATGAAAATACAAAATGGTATATATATTGATTATGATAGCCCTATCTAAAAGAAAATAAGATATAATCGTGCTTAGAATCTTTTCTATGTTAAAGAAAAAAGAAATACTTGTAATAAAAAAAAAATTATTTAACTTATAACATTGCTAAATGCCCATGTCTCAGTTTTTGATTGCAAAAAAAAAATATTTAACCTTAATTCATCTGAGCTTCAGATTTTGCAATATCCTCACCTCATCATAGATCAGTAATCCAACATAAACAACATGTCCAATGTGTTATTAAGAAAATATAGTAAAATATTATTGGTTATTCAATTAGGTATTCAAAAGTAAGTAGTAGAGTGTTATTGAGTAGCTATTCATTTAACGGAGAAATATATATTTAATTAAATTAACACGAAGCGTGATGTTTGAAAATCTCCGCAGCCAAGAGGCGATAAGACACCCCTCCGCGCCCTACCATAGCCGACCCGCGGCCGTTAAAGAGATCACAAAACTCCGAGAATCACGAAAGATAGTAGAGCAACAAATGTTGATAAATAAAAAAACAAAAATACATGCGTGA
>PGFW01038893.1:0-12380 GCA_003123925.1 Haematobia irritans | reverse complement strand
TTTTTTAAATTTTTATTATAACTTAATTATGAATTTATATACATTCTACATACATATAATCGAAATATAATATAACAAAGAGTATATTTTGCTGGGAAAATGGGGTAAAAAAAAATACTGATTTAAAATTTTCAGTTTAGTAGTGGTTGTTGTGGTGGGTGGGTGGTTTTTGGTTGTTAGGTTTTGAGTGGTGGTTTTCTTGGTGATGATAACAAGCAAAAAATTTAGGTTTTTTTTTTATACATAAAACTAAACATTTCATTTCAATTGTTGATTGAAAATTTTTGATATGATCTTTATATGGGAGACACACACACACAAAAATTTATATATACATAAACACACACGCACACACACTGATGAATATGGGTTAATCAACTATATATATGTGAAACGCGCATTTGCATAGAAAAAGCTGCCTTGGGGTTAAGTGATGACAAGCTTTTTCGAGGTTGTTTGGTGTTTTTTTAAGAATTTTTTATCAATTGTAAAAAAATAACTCTCTCGCTTGTAAAAAATTGGTTTTTGCGCTAAAGACATATGAACTAGATGTCATGATGTTTGGATGGATTGATGAAGATGAATTCATGGAAGATGATTGTGATTTTCAAGTTTTCTTTTTTTTGGTTTTTGAACATAAAACGGAAGCAAGCATAATGACTCTATTGGTTGATGAGCATGAGAAGAAAAACAACAAAAACAAAGTCTAATTAGAAGAATTAAAAAAAAAGAAACAAACAACGTTCAAGATATGCTCTGATATAATTTACTAGAAGAGAAATACTAGACGTTGATTTGTCTGTTTGGATTGATTGGAAATTAGTTGTTTTTCTTGGATTTGTTGTTTGTTGTTGTGTTTTAATTTGTTTTTTTTTAATTTTCAAACTACCTGAAGATGAGGCTTATAAGGCCCTGGATAATTTGTAACGGCGATGTTGGCCGAAGTGGTGGAGAACTTATTGAAATTTGCACCAATGCAACCATTATTGTTATTTGTGTGATTAACCTTAGGGGATGGTTTCGTTAAACTAGGATTCGAACCAGAAGAAGAACAAGAACTACTTGATATGCCACCACCACTTACTAACACCAGCAGCATATTTGTTATTATTGTTATTATTAGTAGAACCAGCATCATTCATTTTACAATTATGGATGACGTCGAGTTAAAGGAGGAGGATGAAGCAGTTGTAGTAGTAGTAGTAGTAGAACAGTGTGGTTGTGGTATGTGTAAGGTGGTGGTGGTGGTGATGATGATGCTGGTGATATCCTCCCTCCATTACACGATTGCCTGCAGTGTTGATTGAATTTATATTACTAGAAGTGGCTACATTTCCTCCAATACGGGATGTGGTCATAGAATGGGATGATGGATGATGCTGCTGATGATGATGCTTGTGCTGCTGTTGTTGTTGCTGCTGCTGTATAGACGACGAACTAGACGCAGAGGACGAGGAGACTGTGGTAAGTGCGTATGCATATTATGATGCTGTGATATCTGGTGCTGCTGTTTGTGTTCCACTGGATTATTCGAATTATTGTTATTACAATGAGAGGCTAGAGCTGCCGCTGCTGCATTTGTAGTTGGTGCAATTCCAGGGTGTCTACTAAAAATTGTTTGCAAATAAGCGCAATGTTTACACACAAATAATAAAAAAAGGTACATATATAGAAACGAGAGAGTAGTATTATTTTTCGCTGATTTGTTTTGATTTTAATTTTTTTTGAAATACGATAGAATAAAATGGCGCGCCAAAGAAGCTTCAAGGTTCGGGGGAAAAATGTGTTATTATTTTGGGGTTTGGTGGGTTAAGGATATTAGCAAAAAGAGGGGTCTCAGGGTAAAGGGATTAATTCGTTTCGACAAACTACATAGAGAGACTTCTCAATAGTGCCAAAAAAACAAATTCAATATAAAATATTTTTTGATAATTTATTCCTTTGGTTTTTTGTGTCTTTTTGTTTCTACTTAGCTTACCCCATTCCTGTTGTTTGTCCCACTGCTGTTGATGGATTATTTAGAGACACCGTTGAGGAGGAGGATGTCTGTCGAAAATCTAAACCATTTTCCCATAATACTAGTATTTGAATTGCTGCTATTTGACGATGGGTTTCCATGTCCACTACTTCGTATTCTATCTCTATCGGATACGGATAAATCACCTCCTGCACTTGATCTTGCTGCGTGGAGGAGGAAGGAATTGATTGTCTGGAAATTGATGTTGTTGCTGCAGTGGCCAATGAAGCCGCTGTGTCGCCAATGAATTGGTGGGATTTTGAGGAAGCTGTCACCATAGTGGTTGACGACGATGTTAATAAGGAGGAGGAGTTCGATGTTGTTATAGCACTAGTGCCTTGGGCAGCTGTAATACATATTTTATATTTATATATATTTTTTGATATTATAGTAGATCTTGTCATATGGATGCAAAAGGATGTTAGTGTAGTTCATTGTGTGAATGCTATAAATATTGTATTTAAAATTGTGATATAATTCAATTAATTCAAAGACCCTATGAAATAATTTTCCATGAAATTTTAGGTTAATCAAATAATTAAACGCAGTTCTTTAACCCAGATTCCATCAGGTAAATTACAAGATTCCAAATTCCAGCAAGTAAATTACCATTACCATAAAGTCATTGATATGTGAAAATATTCTCCACTTCACACCAGGGATGGAAAATTGCAGTTACTATTAGTACTTTTTTCAATACTTTTTTCAACCTGGTCAGTACCGTAGTACCCCCGCGAATGATTTAGTACTTTTTGTGTAGACATTTTTGAGCCGATATCAGATTTATGGTACACTAGTTTTGACAAAATATGTTAATATTTTGAAGTTTTTAATAAACTTATTTGCTAGTAGTCTTTTACAATTTTGGCAAAAAACAGACAAGTTCATGCGGAAGAAAATCTCGATTTTGTAAAAGCCATAGTCAAAAACACGATTTTATTGAATTTCAATAATGTTTTAGTCGAAAAAAGCATGTGATTCTATATTACGCTTCCACACGAATACTTTATAGATAAGAAGTTATTGATCGCGTACAAAAAAAAAAATGCGAACCATTTCAAGGTCGAAACTTGAGACAAAAATAATCTACCGACATTTTGGAGAAAATATACCAAAAAAATATTTCGCAAAAATGTTGTCAAAATTTTATTTCTACAAAAAATTTTTTGTAATTTTTTTTTCTTTTGGAAAATTTATTTTATTTTTGTCAAAATTTTGATTTCTATAGAAAATTTTGTCACAATTTTGATGTCTAATAGCAAGTTTTGTTTAAAAATTTTGTTTCTATATTAAATTTTGTCAAAATTTTGTTTCTATTGAAAATTTTGTCAAAAAAAATTATATTTCTAAGAAAATTTTGTCAAAATTTTATTTTTTATAAAATTTTTATCAAACATTTTTTTTATAAGAAATTTTGTCAAAGTTTTATTTCAATAGAAAATTTTGATTTCTATAGAAAATATTGTCAAAATTTTGATTTCTATAGAAAATTTTGTAAATGATTAAATTTTTTTCTATAGAAAATTTTGTCAAAAATTTTATTTCTATAGAAAATTTTGTCAAAATTTTATTTCTATAGAAAATTTTGTCAAAATTTTATTTCTATAGAAAATTTTGTTAAAAATTTATTTCAATTTATCTACAGAAAATTTATGAAATACCATGAATTCTATAAATCTACCAAACCGTGATTACAATACTGTAGTCTTTGTAAGCAGATATATAATTAAAAATATAAAAATTGTGGATTCGACAAACAAAATTTTATTTTCTTAAAAATTCACTCTAAAGGTGCTCTTGACAATAATCTTCCAATGGATTTTTGTTGAAATTTTGTGAAAAGTACTTTTTCGCTCAAAAAATACCTTTTTTGTACTTTCTTAAAAATTGTATTTTCCATCCCTGCTTCACACTTTAAAAGAAATTGCTAATAATAACCGCAAAGAAGTTTGTGGTCTCAACAGTTTTTTTCTGCCTACAAGGGGAGGAAGTCTTGTTTCCCAAAACAGCAAACTAATTAACCCTGTTTCGACTAAAAAATCGTACACTTTTAATTCAGCAAACTTACTAATAATTAAGGACTAGCTTAAGTATAGTGTCAGACTCACTTAAGCTATTCAGTCCATTGTGATACCATATTGTGATACTGCCAACTGACAGCTCTATCGTAAAGCTTGACATTTTTTAAGGTTATACGTACTCAAAAAAGTTTTAACATACGAGCGTTATTTCTTTTATTTAACAACCTGAAAAGATTCTTCTCGCCCCAAAAATGGAACTAAATCGTGAACATTCCGTGCGATAAACATAAAACAGTATTTGTCGTTGCGTACGGCGAATTCAAACGAGATGGTAGTTCACTCTAAAACGAATTTCGTGAAGGTCGTCCAGAATCATTTTTTTGTTCCAGAAACCATTGATGCTGTGCGTCAATCGTCAAGGTATTTCTATCGTGAGATTGAGACAACCTTAAGCATTAGTGGGGAACAAGCATATAACAGGTTGGCTGATAAGTCCCCGGTCTGACACATAGATGGCGTCGCTAGTATTAAATGCATATTATTTTTATATAGTACCAACCTTGAAATGATTCGTGTCAAAATTTGACGTCTGTAAGTCAATTAGTTTGTGCGATAGAGCGTCTTTTGTGAAGCAACTTTTGTTATTGTGAAAAAAAATGGAAAAAAGGAATTTCGTGTTTTGATAAAATACTGTTTTCTGAAGGGAAAAAATACGGTGGAAGCAAAAACTTGGCTTGATAATGAGTTTCCGGACTCTGCCCCAGGGAAATCAACAATAATTGATTGGTATGCAAAATTCAAGCGTGGTGAAATGAGCACGGAGGACGGTGAACGCAGTGGACTCCCGAAAGAGGTGGTTACCGACGAAAACATCAAAAAAATCCACAAAATGATTTTGAATGACCGTAAAATGAAGTTGATCGAGATAGCAGAGGCCTTAAAGATATCAAAGCAACGTGTTGGTTATATCATTCATTAATATTTGGATATGCGGAAGCTCTGTGCAAAATGGGTGCCGCGCGAGCTCACATTTGACCAAAAACAACAACGTGTTGATGATTCTGAGCGGTGTTTGCAGCTGTTAACTCGTAATACACCCGATTTTTTTCCTCGATATGTGACAATGGATGAAACATGGCCCATCACTACACTTCTGAGTCCAATCGACAGTCGGCTGAGTGGACAGCTACCGGTGAACCGTCTCCGATGCGTGGAAAGTCTCAGAAGTCCGCTGGTAAAGTAATGGCCTCTGTTTTTTGGGATGCTCATGGAATAATTTTTATCGACTATTGAGAAGGGAAAAACCATCAACAGTGACTATTATATGGCATTTGAAGGTCGACCCCATATGAAGAAGAAAAAAGTGTTGTTCCACCAAGATAACGCACCGTGCCACAAGTCAGTGAGAACGATGGCAAAAATTCATGAATTGGGCTTCGAATTGCTTCCCCACCCACCGTATTCTCCAGATCTGGCCCCAGCGACTTTTTCTTGTTCTCATACCTCAAAAGGATGCTCGCAGGGAAAAAATTGGCTGCAATGAAGAGATGATCGCCGAAACTGAGGCCTATTTTGAGGCAAAACCGAAGGAGTACTACCAAAATGGTATCAAAAAATTGGAAGGTCGTTATAATCGTTGTATCGCTCTTGAAGGGAACTATGTTGAATAATAAAAACGAATTTTGACAAAATAAATGTGTCTTTCTTTGTTAGACCGGGGACTTATCAGGCAACCTGTTATATTCAATATTGCATGAACATTTAAGCGTTAAAAATTTTTTGTCAATCGCTCAAACAAGGCTCGTGTCGATTGGTTGAAATAAATACTCTAAAATTCTGATCGCAGTGCTACGCAAAACGTTTTTGACATCTTGACAGGTTATGAATCGTGGATTTATGAGTCCAAAAGTAAACAGCAGACGACTGTTCGACACCTGAAGAAGCGGTTGATGTGTTAAGAATAAATGTTTTGGAGATACCTCAGAGTGGAAAAGTTTCTTCGACAATTGGTTCAATCGCATGCAAAAGGTATAGATCTGAATGGGGAATATTTTGAAAAAACAATCCCAGCAAAAAATATGTTAATTGTAATTTGGAAGCAGTAATATTATCCATGCTGTAGACACTACTTTTTCTCACAACATTTGCAGTGCAGAATACAGCGCTTATTTCTACACATATAAGACGAACAATGTACTTAAAATATGTAAATAATGGTGGTGCTGAAATTAGTGCAGCTGAGTTGCACTACGTTAAGCGGGTGCTTCGTCTCTCGTTTGCTAGGTTGCACTCCTGTAAGAAAGAGTGTGTACTTTATCGCGACTTCTTACGAACTATGTGGCAGTTACGATTTCATGCTTTCCACATTCATATTTTGTGCTTCTGAAAGCCTTAAAATTCATACATAGTAAGTAGCATTTAAGTGGCACATTTCTTTATAAATTCATCGATGAATTCCTTTCTTACTTTACAAAGCTGATGAGAATTCAGCAACTTTTTTGTTGGGGGACAGTGATTTTCGATGATTAGTAGTTGTTTTTTCTCTAATACCGAAATATAAAAGTGATAATGTGTCCAATTTAATTTAATTGGTTCAACAAATTTTTTATTTGAAACAAAAATCAATCACAAAAATTAATTGTACTAATCCACATAGTCGATATTGCGATTGAACCCAGGACCCTTTGTATATAAAGTTCACCAATGTGGTATCACAATGGACTGAATAGTCTAAGTGAGCCTGATATATCGGGCTGCCACATAACCTAACCTAACCTTGTATATAAACAGGACATGCTATCCACACAGAAAAAAATATCACCAAGATTTTTTTAATTAAAAATTTATTTGAATTTTAAAAATAATCAATTAAAAATTTAATTGGTTTAAAAAAAATTTTAATTGAAACAAAAATCAATCACAAAAATTAATTGTACCAATTAATTTTTTAATTGTACCAATTAATTTTTTAATTGAAATAATTAACTTTTTAATTGACTTTGGTGATTGATACTATCATTTCTGTGATTGAAGACATTTCAATTAACAATTAATTGTAGAGGTGTGCGCGTGACTGAAATGTCACTCACGCACATTCACGAAGCAAAATGTTCATTCACGCACGATACGTGTGGTAGCCAATCCCACTCACGCACATTCACGAAATGAAAACCAGTACTCATGACTCAAGTTCACGCACGATTCACGACAATTCACGTGATACACGACAAATTCACGAGACTCACGACATTTTCCAAACGGAAATCAGCAAAGGTAACAAAATTCAAAAATAGAATATAGTTCGAGAGCTAAATTAATTTCAGTTAGGTTAGGTTAGGTTAGGTTAGGTTATGTGGCAGCCCGATGTATCAAGCTCACTTAGACTATTCAGTCCATTGTGATACCACAGTGGTGAACTTCTCTCTTATCACTGAGTGCTGCCCGATTCCATGTTAAGCTCAATGACAAGGGACCTCCTTTTTATAGCCGAGTCCGAACGGCGTTCCACAATTCCAGTGAAAACACTTAGAGAAGCTTTGAAACCCTCAGAAATGTCACCAGCATTACTGAGGTGGGATAATCCACCGCTGAAAAACTTTTTGGTGTTCGATCGTAGCAGGAATCGAACCCACGACCTTGTGTATGCAAGGCGGGCATGCTAACCATTGCACCACGGTGGCTCTCAGTTAACATACGAGTATGAAATTAATCTAGATTTTTTTTCGTGAGCGTGATTTTGCAGAAATTTTATTCACGCACATTCACGAGCCGATTTTATTTCTCACGCATGACATATTTATTTTAGTCCCATTCACGCACATTCACGAGACTTGCTTTGGATTTTGTTCACGACTCACGTGAATCACGCGTGTCACCAAAATTTTGTGTCACGTGCACACCTCTAATTAATTGGATCAATTAATTTCGTGATTGAAGACCAAAAATATTTTTTTCAGTGCAACAACAATTCTTTGCAATTTTTTAGAAATCGATGACATTTTTTTATTTTTTTTTTTTGGTTGCAAAACTAAATTGCAATTTAATTCTTTACGAAATATGCCTTAATTATATTCACGTAGTATTGAATAGTTCGATTTTTTGTTCGATGTTGATAAATAATTTAAATAAATAATTAAAAAAAATAAAATTGAAACCATCAAAAACGGGATAAGTTTTTGATGGATTATCTGGTATCAAGAGTTGTTTGCTGGGAATTCTTTGGAAAAATATTTGGAAGCTTCTTCAATATAAGCATTTTTCCAGTGCTACTATTTATTGGGTTATTAGGAAAAATGTCAAGAGGTAGATCACGGTGAACATCTACAAAATATTTTTCTCTACTGGAAATTAAATTAACACCCATGCTCCGATATCCGCTTCAATTCCACTTCCACTATTCACGTCAAATCCACGAACGTGAAAATTTGGTGTTCTTAATTCCACGTTCTTTTTTGAACTTTTCTGTAACCAGCTGGGTTGCAGAAATCACCCAAAAATTCACTAAGGCGGAAATCAAAATAAGGAGTAATTAATAGACTTATTATAATTTATTATTTTTTTTTAAATAAAAATGACTCAGTTTTAATAAAACTCATGTATTAAATATAAAACATTTCAATTTTTTTACGCGAGTACTTTTTTTAACCGGAAATACACATATCTTGGACATAATTCAACTTTCACCAAGACTTTTGCAAGTAAATTGATTTCACGAAAATTCCGGTGAAAGTGGATTGTATGACACGAAAATCGTGGAATTGATTCACATTCACCTGGAAGTGGATTTGGGAACATGGGCATAAATCTGATGATGCGATCACATCGGAGCTGGTGCCCACGAGGACTTCAATCGACGGAATTAATTATTTTAATATTTTCCCACTTTTTAATTGCTTGAAATTAATGCAAAAGCAATGTCTGGATAAGTAGTTGAGGTGAAAAACTGCTTACCAAAAGCATTTGTGCCATACCGCCAAAAATACCATTTGCATGAGAACAATGGCTTACCGTTACAGGACGGTTTCGGTTACCATACATCAAATTTTCATGAGTACTACCACGTAGTATATCGATTTGTTATTTATTACTCACGTCGTTTGCTCATATCCCCGTCTGCATTTACAATTTAGTTCTTGGTAATGCTGCAGAGAACTACTTTCCACATAGAAATTGACTTTACGAAAGTGGCCAAGGTTTCCATTTATTGCTCACCAATTTTGAACGAAGTTACCTCCAAGATTATTTAGACAAAATTTTCAATCAATTTCTTAATCGACTTACGGCCATTTTCATGTAGCTTCGTTAGGCTTTAACTGCCACTTAACGAAAGAAAATGGAAATATCTTTTCTCTAGTTAAATTTAACTGAAAAATTTTCAGCAGTTAAGTTTCTAAACTGCAATAATGGAATTATATACGCAAAATGGCAGATATGTAGATATCACGGTTTAAAAGTTCGTTAGCTAACGTAGCACTAACGGAGCTTCATGAAAATGGGGGTTAGTGTTTTTAATTTGATTAAAAAATTTATCGTTTCAAATAAATTTTTAATTTAAATTTAAAAATTTTTACGTATATTGGTTTTTACATTAGTATTTCAGAATTTGATTAAAAAGTTAATTGTATCAATTAGGTTTTTAATTTACAATTTAAAAATGATTCAGTCTTGTCTTAATTGTTAACTCATTTGATTAACCCTCTATGCCCCAACTTTTTTGCCAGCTGATAAATGTTCCATGTTTAACGACACAAATCAAGAGATAAGCAAGAAAAATTTATACAGTAAAATTCAGCATATGCATGCAAAGCCTTCTTGAATAGTTTCAAATAAGTTTCTTTTTGTTGGTTGTCTTAAGGTGTGTTTTACTAAAAGCTTACTTATTAAAATGAATCCCGCCTAAAGGCGGGCCTTTGGGCATTGAGGGTTAAAAGAAAAGTTGTTTGTCTAAATTATTATTATTATTTTTTTTTTTTTTAATTGAGAAAGTTTTTCGGCTTCATTCATTGGTAATATTTTTCGATATTATTTTTCTGTGTATATGATGAAAATTGTTTATCCATAAACGCTGGTGGGTTTTAAGGTTAGGTTTAGTGGCACCGATAAATTATAAGCTCACCTTAGACTATTTCAGTCCATTGTGTACACAAGGGGTGAACTTTTATAAAGTCGAGTCCGAACGGCGGTTTTCACATTGCGGTAAAACCACTTAGAAGAAGGCTTTGGTAGCACTTAGAAAATGTCACCAGCTTTACTGAGAGGGGATAATGCACCACAGAACAACTTTTTTGGTGTTTTGGTCCGAACCTGCTAGCCGTGGTTGCGTACTAGGGCAGTTTTTCAAACCAAAACTCGAAATTAAAAAATGGTAAAATATATATGAAACCGATATATTTTTATAAAATTATTTTATTCAAAAACTAAACAGTGAGAAATAGTGGATTTTCGGCTCGAAGACCGAAGAAATGAATTGCGAAAGCATATGCTAATTTTTATAATATTTTTTTTTACATTCTTGGAAAAGTGTGGTGGATCCTATTTTTTGTCCAAATCATATTATATGGATTACATGGACGAAGAAAGCTTTTACACCGAGGTATAGTCCAAATTTTGTGTCAACTAACCTGTAATGAACGAAATATTCAAATCAAACAATCAATTGTTAACTTAAAATTGCTATATCTGTCATTTAATTGGCAACGATTTATTTGGCAAAAAGGTGGAACAAATTTGGAGATCGGCTGTCCTGATTGCAAATCCATATAGTCAATTTTTTTTTTGTCCCGCCAGAAGTTCAAGGAAGTCAAATTTGGAATGCGGAATATAGGTCGCTATAATTTATTTTTTGGAACATTTTTTTCATATCCTAAAAAATTAAAGTAGATCCGATAATAGAAAGAGTTCAATGACTTCATATCTTTTAATTCTCAATATGTGAAATTTGGGTCTGAGAAACAGTTTACATGAAGATTAGCGAAAATATTTACATATGGTCTATGACTATGAATGTGATCTAAGATTCTTAACGAACTACTGTACAGCAATGAACAGTTTTTGTTATCCAGTATCAAGTCGATATCTCTATTTATTTGAAAGGCGGAAAGACGGGCATGCCCCTAGATCGACTCTAAATTCTAAGAAGAATATATCAATGATTTCCCAAAAAGAATGACAATGTTAGTATACCTTCTCCTCCGCCATAAGAGGAGGGTATTTTAGTATAATAATTATTTTTTTTTTAATATTTTAATAATATTAATGGTTATATATTTGAAAAAAAAAAAAACATTCATTCCTTAATTCACGATACTGCATCTTCCATATGTACATATGTATACATCATAATAGATTAACGAAACCATACACCAAAATTATATAATTTTTTGGGGATGATAGAATTTTAGGATCCAAGAGCCAAAAAGAAAATAGTCCAATATCCAAATATTATAAAAAAAAAAATTATATAAAACAGACAGGAAAAACCACCATGATATAGAAATAAAAACAAATATATTTTAAAATGCAAGATTTTGAATTTTGTTGTTTTTAATAAGTTGCTCATTTATGACCATAAAATATTATTTGCGTTTTTTTACTAATTTAATTTGGGTTTTATTTTATTTTGTAAAAAAATAAAATTTGTATAGGAAATTTATTAAATTTATAATAACCTTAAACTTAAATTATAATCAATTAACATTAATTTTTATTGGGTGGCTTATTAAGTGACAAGAAAGAAAACATAATAGTGGATATCCTCCCCCCAAGAAAAATAAAATAATCATTTAATGTAAAAAACGAAATATTTGAATATATTGCAGCCCGAAAAGTGAAAAAAATTAAGAATACATTTTTATAAATTTTAACATTTAATTTATGGGAAATAAGAACATACCATTATAAAGTCAGATTTAAACATATTTAATATACAAAAGATTTTATTTAAAAAAAATAATAATTTCAATAGTTGTCCAAATATAAAATCCTTTTTTTTTGTGAAAAAAAAGAAAAATAAAAATTTAAAAAAATAAACAATTTATAAAGCATATGTATACAGCAAGTATTAAAGTGGAGGATGTAAACAAAAACGATAACCCTTCTTCATAGGCATATAATTATAATTTTTAAATAATTCTTAAAAATTAAAATATATATCTAGATGTTAATTTAGATTATAGTTATTTCTAATATTTGTACGTTACTTAAAAGACTGTTCCATCCTTAATGAAAAGTCCAAACCATTTCCAAATTGTTTGATAATTAAGACAATAGCGGTATATAGGGCCGTTTAAGGTTAAAAAATGAACCCCAGTAAACTATATCCTCTAGACATGTAATCTTGAAAA
>PGFW01038888.1:10634-25456 GCA_003123925.1 Haematobia irritans | reverse complement strand
GATAAATTAAGATTGTGATAATTTCTCTTAATTTTGGTATTGATCGGCCAATATATTTGATGATTCTATCTATATATTGAGTATATTGTTGGCTTTAATATTAGGATCAATAAAATTTAAAATTAATATAGTAAACTTATTTAATCGAATTATTCTCTTATCCTGGTATAGATAATAATGCTATCCATGTCAAAACAAATGCAGTATATTACAAATCAATGTTATAGTATACTGATATTTCTAAATTAAAAAGGTTTTCTTTAATCTAAAAAATTTAATCAAATTCTTAATATATATATCTTAGACTAATATTGTTGAAGCGTTTTTTATTCTTAAATGCTAAAGACTTATAACTTAAAATCAATAATGTTCAAAGACATACGACTTTAAATTTTGTGTCCTAAATTTATGATAATAAAGTTTTTGAAGCAGAGATCATAAACTTTATTTTGATAAATAATTATTATTTTATAGAAATTTGTCCTCAATATTTGTAAATTTTTAGGTACAATTGCATCTATAAGTGCGCTCTACTGTTATTATAAATGCTAGTTCTTGCATAGGACACTCCACTCTATAATAGGAGGAATTCCCATATTTATCTGTAGTGTGTTACAATTCGAAACATGAATTTGTAGAATTATGATGGATATAGAAACAACAAAGTTTACACTATGTTATTATTTTATGAATAATTAGATGTGTGTTGGCAAGAAATCATACAGTAATAAAGACAAGGAAATTAGCTCACAAAATCTATACATTATATGTTATCAATTGTCACTTTTTCGAGCATTTATTCTTTATAGGATTATTTTTTTATTCGCAATAGTTATGTAAACACACAAAACATATAAAATGTTTCAGAACAGTTCTCTACTTGCAGAAAAGAACAGCAGCTTAAAATTCGGTACTCTTTAACTTTGTTATATGAAAATTAATTCGAGTGGTATTTCCGGCTTTTTTGGCTATATCAGCTCAACAAATAAATACGAAAATTAAAAATACGGCGTTGATGACTACCTATATATAAATTGCCTCTACTATTGGGATGGACCTAAATTTTATATTCTTTCTAAGTGGGCTATTATTGTTACTCTTTTTTAATAACCACACATAAGGTAAGTACAGATGTAGTGGCTAAAATGGTAAAATAAAAAAATTACTTTTCAATCTGAAATTTAAGATCATGTATAAAATCATTTAATATGTTATGGGTGTCATTCAATATAATTTAGGTTTTATTTTTACATGTCCGCTATGTATATTTATAATTGAAATACGATGCATAAAACAAGGAATTTATTAATATAACTGGAATTCTATGGACTCGAAGCCTGTATAATGATTATCGTGGCCAGGCCAAGCTTATGTACCCCTCTCTCCATCGCAATCGGGATTTCCACAGTAGAAATTTTCTTCTTAAACACTGCTCCTCTCACGCAAATTCGGATATTTCATTATATTTTACAGCTTTGGAGCTAATCTAAGACTTGCTCTTTGGCAATTCTCTTCTAAATACTTACCTCCACAAAACACCCATCTCTTCTACTGAAATTGTATTAAAATCGTCCATTATATACCTTGATATTATTAATGTATTTCTATTAACATTATATTCAAAATATAGATCACGATCCACATACTGTATATATTTTCAGTTTTACAAAAGTATACATATTATGGATATACTTGCTTTAAAACTAGCTAATAAATTTGTCTTTACGCGCCAAAGAAAAATGATAAATATTTAACTACACACAAAATTTTTTTTTCTATATATGGGATCTAATATAGGGCACCATATTTTTTACTAATATCATATAGATTTCATATACGAAATTATTATAAATGTATTTATGATCTCAAAATTTCCTATAAAAATGAAATTTTTGACAAATAAATATCTACAGAAATAATATATTGTTATTAAAATAATTCTTTATTATATATGATCACTATAACTTTGACAAAATTTTCTATAGAAACTGATATGGAGAAATCTTTGGGGATCTGCAGATGGTCTATTACAGTGTGGCTCGAGTGGACTATTATTTGTTATTATTGATAGTTACGCATAAAACTAACTCTAATAGAACTCACACAACTTTTGGGCTTATAGGAAAAAGCTTGTTATATGGTCATAAATATGTGACAAATTCATTCTATTATGTAAATTCAAATATTTTATAGACAATGATATTGAAATATATTTTTAAATTTAAGATACGAACAATGATCAAGTAGATGTCAACTTAACCAAATTCTTACCTCTAGAGAAGATAATGACATATAATTGACAAACAATATATATTACCTAATAGGATTATTAAAATTGTCTAGCGTAGGAGCAATGGTTAGCGATTTTTTGGTCTCTAGGCTCGTGTCCAACGATTGAGCTATAAGGGAGTCCGAATATATGGAGGCCAATTTCTTTATCCTGTTGTGCACCTGGAGACCGAAACCTTTTTGGTATGGATTGTTATATTGCTGACCATTTAAATATTTACACAATTTAAATACACTGCATTTACAGTTTCTCTATAACTTTTGAAACCTGGTAATCATGGAAATGAATTTCTTGCTCAACCGTCAAATGGATGGTTTACGGAGGTCATATAAAGACTCTTGGAGACGTTTTTTAATATTAGGTGCGCAGGCGGCAAATAATATTATGTTTTATATATAATGTATGGATCCGCTCGATAAACTATAGGAATCCTGTATTTGCGTGTGCCCAACATTTATCAACCGGATGGTGAAATAACATTATATGTTCTCTTGGAGATTTTCTCAGAAGAGGCCAAATCTCGGGTGGTAATTATTAGTTTGGGGGCTATACTACTAAATAACAAAATATAATAGTATTTTGGGACACCATATGATACCGTGATTAGTGATGACATAGTTTTAATTCTGCTACTTGGATTTAGTTTAGGAGGGAATTGAATGTATATATTCACCAAATTAATACCATTAATGTACTCAAAATTGTCAGCTCCGGAATTCGTGGTAAAATAAATAATATTATGCTATTTCTCTTTACAAATTTGAGGCTCTGCAAGCCCAATCTTAAGGAGGAATGTGAATGTGTGTAGAATGGGCCGCTATATATGTTAAGAGCTTGAATATTTTTATTATTTAAAAAAACGCTAGGATAAAATTGGCCAAGATGTGGACTCAACTTTCATCGGTTTGTCTATCACGTGTTGAAACGTTTAGATGTTTGAGGTCCAAGAATACGACAACAACTATATACTTACCTTATTTGTGAAGATACAAAATTTTTCAGAGGATTTCTGGAAATGCAATTTGTGCTTATCTCTTTGAGGCTTCGCCAAGCGAGAAATCTGGAGTATCTGTATGTAGTAGGGGTGCTACTTACGTGAAATGATCCAATATTTTGGGCAACTTTTTCCGAGCATATTATTGGTCGCCCCGGATAGATGCTGGAACTTCAATTTTTTGCGCGAATGATATGTTGGTGATAGTACGACCTTATTCAACAGCTGGAATAGTAATCTACCGCTGGCTTATTGTCATCGTCAGAATATTATGTACTCTAAACTCGGGTAATGCCCGGCCACATGAAAAATAATGCTTAGTCTAAAGGCGTATCTATCTGAGAGTCTGACCACTCCACCAAAATCTTGTGGAGTCGGGCTATATATACTCATTACCGGGGGCTTATATATTTCTTGAGATGAATTGGGTTTCATCCAAGTATTTCCCCCTCCAAAATGGCCATAAGAATCCGCGAGCTGTGCTATGGCATTGAAAGCCGACCTGCATATGGACTTAGATGAATATCCACTATTGTTTCGAGACTGTCCATAGAAGACTATGATTTAGCCTACCTTCCAATCATTTTTGGCACCAAACAAAAAAGTTTTCATGCCCGTAGAATCTCGAGATGAGAAATGCTAGTCTGTATTCTCCACCGGTTTACGTGGTGTCGCGAGCTCAAAACAATATTCTTGGGAGATACAAAGTTTTAAATCTGGGGTTGGCCTAACATCATAAAGCGTACAAACCAAACACCAAACAGTAGCATTATTATTCGGGGGAATGCCGTAGATGGGAGACCATCATTTCTTTGCATGTGTGTGAATACTGCGTACTCTTGTGTTAGACTCTATCAACACCATGTACCAACATGGCGGCAATATATTTGTCTTAGTCCGTATTCAGGTTGTACGATATGCTTCAGCCTATTGTTAAGCAGAAGGCCTCGACAGACTCAAATTCCTGCGCTGCAGAGTTAATAAATTATGTGTTCGAGTAAAAAGCGGATTTTCTGCCAAACTTGTTCTAGGGCCAGTTCCTATATAGATAAAATTTACGACGTTTGTTAGGCTTCGAGTCTCGGATGTAGTTGGACCAAAATATTTGTGATGGTGCTTATTGTTCATGTAAGGGAACCAATGGTACAAAATAAGCATATGACCCATAACTCATTCTCTTTGAACTCCATTGCTCTAGAATATTCAGCCGGTATCCGCGGAGCGGCGGATGTAGAATATGCTTCTCTGTTCATGTAAGGCTTTCCACCTAAGCCAATAGTACTGGAATCGGAATATCTATATAACTGGGAGACAAGTATTATCACCCTTTATATAATTATGTTGATGGAGTAACTTGATTGTGGAATCCAGACGAGCGACAAAGGAAGAAGAATGTTTATTAGTTATATTTTGCATGAGGTAATAGATTATAATTATAAGAAGAGCCCCACCATGTTTAACCGCGCCGAGGAACCCATACAAAGAAACATACTAAAGATTATAAAAAATCAACATAACACTAGCAGAAGAAGAATGAATGGCCCACGGCATTTACATTGTTGAAATTTCCTGTTTCAAGCCCGGATCGGGGAAATGATAATTTATTTTTGCCCTTTGTATTGTTTTTCCTCCTTCGGTATTAAACTTTTTCTTTGATTATTTTTTCATTAATAAAAGAAGGCCTTTATTCACAATACGAATAAGCCCCCTCCAAAAAAATCCTTGAATAAGAGGTCCCCCCCCTCTCATTTTATATTTTTGTATTATTAATGGGGGGGGAGGCTAAATTAGCCGCGGATGTAGAATAAGGGTAGGCATAAATACCTCGGATATGTGAATAAAACAACATGGCAGGGCTCAATCTCCATTCAATATAAGTATTGCGTAAGATCTCAAAAATTTACCCCCTCGTGGAATTGAACAATTATGCTGAGGGAATGAGCACAACTTTTTCTGACGGAATATCTCCCCTTCCCAAAGCAATAAATCTCCTGAAAATTAAATCATACCTGGTACTCTATAAACCCTTGCTGTGCCCTCACAGAAATAATATATTTTTTACCAATGGTTCCGCACAATTAAGGCCACTATATACATGATTTTTAATGTTTTTTCGCCAGCCCTGTCTTCAATATAAATTTTTATTTTTTTCGGAAGTTGTCTATAACGCGGCAAAGTGGGGAGGGATGAAATTTTTCAGAACAGATACCACCCCTCGAGACGGGTGAATCCGGGGATAACGGTAACCGTGGTGCAGGGGCTAATGTCAGGCACCCGCTGCTTTTTTATAAATAATTATCCGAACCCGCCCACCTCGGTGTTGCTTTAGAAGAATAAAAAAATTATTTTTATCTAACCATATACGAATATTCCTCTCCTTTCGACGAAATTAAACCAATATTAAATTTAAATAATATGGTTTATAGGATTAAATAGTTTATATTAATGTCTTTACACTTAGGATTGGGGGGGTACCTATCTTTTATATGAAAAGTCATGAAAAATATATAGAGAAACTTGTAATCGCAATATAAATAGGTGTTGTGGGGGAAGCTAAATTTTTTTTTAAACACAATATACAAATACGGAAATATTAAATATAGAAGTGCAAGGGAAATCAAATAAAAGTGGTTTTTTTTTAAATATAATAAACCCTAGCATAACATCCGCTTTGGCGCCCCAATACTCCCTTAAGGTTAATATAGGGGAATGGGGGTAAAAATGAAAAATTAAATAATAAAAAATGTTATATAATGGGTACATTAATAATTTGGTTTGTTTATTAATATGGGAAATATAATAAGTGGCTATAAGAATAGCTAACATATCGCAAAAAAAAAGGGTTATTTTTTAGAAATATTTCGCTTTAATCTTATTTTGAACCGTATAATTTTTTTCATGTATATGTTTTGTGAGCGCTTTTTTTATATCACCGGCGACCCTGTTAAAATAAGAACAATTAAGCAATAAATTGTTGTTTTGGTTTGTTGTAAAATTGGTTTCCCCTCAGAAAAACATTAGTTTTAACTTTTTTTTATTTTTCTCTCTGTGGTAGACAACATATGATAGCCTTTCTTCCTCTACAAAAAAAACCTATCATGTATAACTAAAATAACTATCGCTCTAAAGAAATAATATATTGCTTCAAGTCATATATCATTTTAGGGAGATTCCCTGGGACATTTAGCCAAATATATTATGTTTCTCGTTTATCATACTATTCAATTATGGAGGGTTTTTTTTTTCCCCTTATTTTTTTTAAATAAGATAAAAACTGTTAATAGATGCATTTTCTGTTATGGCCAAATTCATCCAAATCAGTACCTCGCCGATCGCTAAATTATATCAATACCTGAGAAATTATAATTATGTGACCAGTGATGGGGGGAAACCAAAATTATGGTGGTGTAGAGAAAATAAAAATTTGAACAAATAAAATTTTATTATATCTTTTGCTTTTATTTAAATATATTTTCCATCCCACATTTAGTGTGTCTCATAAATTTTATTTTTATATTATTTTATATTTTTTTTTTAATACCTCTCCATCATCACTCGTCCATCGCAACAATCACATAACCACCCGAAGTAAAATATAGGTAAAGAGAATATGGTTGTGAGGCATAGGGTGGGTTCTGTTCTATGATAATGCTCAAATATTTTTGTATTCTGCTAACTTTGTTATATTGTCATTTTCTCTCACCCTCCTCTCTCCTTGTCACGTAGATTTTTTTGTGTATAGAATATTACTATAACATACTAGACACCAAATTTCCTTCGAGATAAATATAAGTTGAGCACCATATCTGTAGAAAGAAAGAAATACAAATTCCACATTTTTTATGAAATAAAGTTTTAATTTTATTTATTATATACCTATTTGCCCTGGACTGGCGGACTCTCGAGGGAGCTACGCATCAGTGGTGTGGGAAAAATTTCCCTTTGGTTGTGGTTAGCCTTTTCCTCCTCTGCTCCGAATAATTTTTATTCTAGTAAAATCACTATGTCCTTGTAATTGTTTTGTCCAGGTTTTTCCGTTCCACGTCCCTCCTGTTTTGTTCCCATATCGCTTCGCACCAATCAAAAAAAAAACCGGCTAAAACTTTCCCCGGAAACGAAAAAAAAACAAGCTTTTATCGGGGACTTGGGAGAACTTTTCCTGGCATAAGGATGTGTGGGGGGTAGTTATTTTTTATATTTCATATTGAAATATGTGCAAATAATGCGTCCCTTGGATTTGTTAACTAGCGTTCAGATATACTATTTCCCTACAGCACACAATGGGCCCCAATTTGTAATATCGGGGGTTATTTTCCAACCTTCTGTGTTTGCATCGTGTCATCTTCGAGCGTACTCTGTGTTAGATCGTCCTCCCGATTTTTAACACCGTCTGTTGATACACAGCTAACTCCGAACGAACAACGCCGTCGAAAACTTACGCACACCACCTCGAACACAGTACCGCCTTTGTATAAAAAATTTTTTTGGCTTTTTTTTGCGGGAAAAGGGCCCCCCTTTAAAAGGGAAAAAGAAAAGGACTATAAGATAAGTGTTCTTGGTTGGTATGTCAATGGGGTTTTCCACCTCGTCCGTAATTTCTCACATGACCGCCCTCAATTTTTTGAAAAATGGACTCTCCTTTGGGAGAGAGATTTTATGAGAAACTATGACGCGAAGGAACAATACAAATAGAGATGTCATTTTGATTTCCTGATTTTCCGGCTATAGATATATATTGGATATAGGGTTGGTTCTCCCGTTAAATCCGTTTGATTGACCTCAAAAATAACCACTCAAAAATGTCAAAAATTGTCGCACAACATCAGTAATTCAGAATAAATATATTATTTTTGTGATTTACCCCCGCCACCCACCCCAACTCAAAAATCGCCGGTATTCCAAAAGAAATTAAATAGAACAATTTTTCACGGATTAAAAAGCATCTTTTGAACCAAATTCAATCTGATTCAAGTTTATGCCCCCCCCTGAATTTAATTTAGTATAAACCGGTAGTCGCCACTGCCGGCAGAATTTTGAATAAAACCTTCCCCCGGGGAAGCCCTGTTCATTATTTCATGGGAAGGACAACACCATAAGAAAAAATTGCCCCAAAAAAGTTCCTGTCTCTATTTATATTACACAGTTTTTGTTTCGATTATTCGGTCCCCATTATTGTATAATAAAATTTTAAAGATGGACGCCTGAGGATGGGAGAGGGGTTTTTTATAAAATGAAATCACCAGCCACCAAAAAAATATTGTAAAAAAATAAGATATCCTGCGGTTAAAAAAGGAAATATGGTTCCCGAGGTACCAAAATAATAAAAATAAAATCCCCGGATCTAAATAATAAAAAAAACGGACCCGGGCCAAAAATTTTGGATATAATGGGGTCTTTTTGGTTATATTTTGGCGCCCGGGGGGGAGGGTGCCCCCCGCCTCCTATTTTAAGAGGAAAGCCAAAAATTATATTATTTGTTGTTTTACCAATAAAAAAACACTTCCACGATTTTTACTCCGGGCACCGAATGGGGTTTTTTTATATTGAAAATTTTTAGTATGAGAGTACTATGGGGTTATGGGGTTTATTTTAAAAAAAGAACTCCTATTAATAAACCGATTGGCCTTCCCTTCATGTATTTTTTTGACTCTTTTGCATATAAACCTTATAGACCCCAGAGCAATTGGCATAAACTTTATATCTGGGTCTTCCCCCAAACTACTTCGCCGGACCATATCCAACAGGAAAGAAAGGTAGATAATAAGAGAAAGAAATGAAATAAATTTTGCTTATTCTGCCACAACACACCCAGAAACCGAGTTTTGGTCAAAATTTGAGAGACTCCGAGTCTCTCCCCCTCGATTTAATTATTGTTGGAGCTTTTTATATTGGCTTTATTTTTTTATTTTTTTTTTAATTTGTGACTTTTGTCGGAGGCCCCCTCTGGTCACCAAATTTTTTCTCTCGCAAAGGCCAATAAAAGTGTTCTTAATATCGCGCGGAGAGAAATATCCCCAAAGCATGAATAATTTCTTGGGGAGCTAATCCACCGAAATAAAACCAAATTGTCGCAAGGGATGGTGGGGGGATAATAAGTATAATTGGGTAAAAATTTATAGCTTTCCAAGGGGCTTTCTGGAGGCCCTCACATCCTTCTGGTGTGATTCGGATTTATAACCAACCTCAAAAAATAAATGAAAAGGAATGGCCTATGCAAAATAATAAAAAAAAAAAATTTATGGTCCCCCTAAAAAACCAAAAATTCCCGGGGTGTTCCCTTGATTTCCCAATTGATTACCATATATATTAACAAGCCTCCCGCCCCAAAATATAAGTGTAAAAACCGTCAACTGAGAATCCAATAAACCCCTCACAGCACAACACGTTTTCCAATATTTTTTTTTTCATAGCGTGAAATAACCCCCCACTCCACGGGATGTGCTCCTCCCTTTTGGTTTTCTGGATCCAAGAAGAACCAAATACTCCGAGAAAGAAATGCCCCCCAAAAATCCTTTCTTTTGGTTTTATGATTTCCTTGCAAATTTTTTAGGAAAATTGGGGGTTTTATAAAGGGATATTAAAAAAAACGTGGTTTTTTTTATTTTTATTTCGTTAAATATACCCCAAAAAATATACCGATTGCCTAGGAAAAATTTTGGAGATAAAGATAATTCGCGGTCCCCCCCCCCCCATAAAATTAAATTAAAATTTATGAATGGTTATAATTAGGCCTTTTCCCCATCCCCCTTATTTTTAAACAATAATAACCGACCTTACTGCCCCCCCCCCCCCAAAAAAGATTTTTTTTTGACAACACAAAACCCATAAGTAGCCCCCCCTCACCGGATCGGGTATGATTGGTGTGCGTAAGAAGGGTCACCATCAATAAAAAGAAAGTCCTCCCTTTATTTTCTTTTATATTTTCCCCCCATTTCCCGGCGTCTCTTTGCTTTTTTTTTTTGAAAGCAATTATTTTTTTTTTCAGAAGTAAGCCAAAAATCCAGTTTGATAGGAGGTACGTAAAATTGTTATTTTTTTTGAGGTGGGCTATATCGAGAATTGGTGATAAAAAAAAGAAAGAGACCCTGACCCCCCCTGTCCCCCAGTATCTAATACCAATTGAAATGACCCGATGCGAAACTCCAGGGTGACAGGAGCTTATTTTTCCCACCATAATAAAACTCAATTGTAGGGAAGGCCCCCGCTAATAAAATATTTAGTTACACATTTTTGTACTTCGTTACGAGTTCGCTGATTTCTCCACAAACAGACAGAAAGAAATACGGAAAGACCGAGTAATGCCAGCTACAATCCACACGGAAATATTCCCCCCCCAGATTTTCTTTCTTGAGAACGCTACGGCATGGCCAATTATACTTTTTATTGGGGAAAAAAGGAAGCCCCAAAAAACATTCAAACTTCCTGGGTTTCCCCTTGCCCCCCTTTTTTAGGAAGGGGTATATAAGAGTCATTATTGTGTTGGGGGTTACGGTGATTGATCGGACTAAATTATTTCAAAAAAAAATTATTTTACACAAACAATTCTCTCAAACAAAAACAAAACAAATCTGGAATGCGCGAATGGGGTGGAGGAAAATCAAACGAAGACGGAGAAAAGAACTGTGTTTATCTAGGTGTTATAAATATAATACCCTGATAATACCGCACATACACGATATCGCAGAAATTATGGCAGGAAACTAAAACCTCGAGAGAGTTATTATAAAATTAATCCACAAAAAAGGGCAAATAAACGGAACCGGAGTGTGATTGAAAAAATTTTACTATTCTTGGACCATTTTCCCTTTCCCCCATAAACGGCAACCCAGAGGGGAGGAGACTTCTTTTTTAAAAATCATTTGGGGATCACGGTGATTTTCATTTATAGAGGTTCTATTATTTTATACTTAAAATAATGGGGAGCCCTTTTATTTTTTAAACTAATACCAATTAAATTGGCTTTTTGGATATTTGTGAGGAAAACCCTCATATTTTTTTTCTCCGCTTTGTGGTGCCCCAGATGGGGTATTTCCTCTCTGGGGGTCCCTCCCGGAGTTTTAAATGCACCCAAAATAATTAAATAAACAAAGAACCTTTTTAACCATCAACGCGGTAACTTATAAAAAAAATAAAATAATATTCAAACCCAGAATATTTTGGAAAGCAAAGAATTTCTTTTATTTTTGGGGCCCTTACCCTTTTCCCCCCAAAGGGGCACCTTTTTTTGGTGGGGTTTGCAACAATCTGTGGGGGGTAATTCCACAGGTTTTTTTTATAAGTGTGTGAAAACCCTATATAATATCTTATTTCCTTAATATTCAAGGAAAACCATGATTGAGATTTTTTTTTTTCTTTTACCCATTAAGAGAGAATTTTTTTTTTTTTTGCCATACAGAAAAAATGGTTTTTTTTAATAAAAGTTTAAACACAAAAGAGATTTACTCAGAAAATTTGTGTGCAAAAATTGAAAATGAAGTAGATTATGCACCAAATGTATTTTTTGGTTGTTCCTTTGTGGAGTTGATACCAAAGGAATACAAAACAGGTTCATGTTTTTTTTTTCCCCGGAAACAAAGAGTGTTTACAAAAAATCATTTTCTATGGATGGAATTCCGGTTTTGAGTCGATTTTTTTTTATTCTCTATTTAATGAAATCGTAAGAAACCTGGGGGCTTGTATTATAACTACTATATATAATTTTTAACACGTATCTGATACCGAGAATTAATTTTATAATAATTTCATCTTGTTCGGAAAACCCCCTAAATTATTTTTATTTTTATTTGCATATTGTATTTATTTATGAGTTTGTGGTATCTTAAGAGGGACAAATATTTTACACCATAACAATAAAATGAAATTTAAACAAACCTCCTGAAGCAAAACAAATATGATATCACCTAAAATTTTGTTTTTCAGCCAGTGATAGGGAAAGAAAATTCATTTCGGGGGAATGAAAAAAAAATTTACTTTATCATCATAGTTCATGGCTTTTTTCCATATCTTTAGGAAAGGCCCCCTTCGCAAATAAAAAAATGAGAGCCGCCAAAACAATCCGGGGGGGTGAAAAACAAAAAAATATTCCTGGTGTTATTAACACAAATAACTTAAATTTTGTTGTGCGTGCCCTTCTCTTTTTCAAACAATATATATATTAAAAAATTTTGAACCTTGGTAATGTTGGAGGGTAAAATAACCATATTTTTTTTTTGGAGGGACAAATTATATGAAATTTGGAATCAAATACCAAAATTGCTTCAACCATAATAATATTGGAAAGTCAACATATAAAGTATTTGGCCAATACCCCAATGTATTGCTTGGAAAAGCAAAATATGTTTGGGAAGTTATGACGAAGCGATTTTTTGTGAAGGGTTGACGTGATCAATTGCCCAAAGGAAATAAAATGTTTTTTGTAATAACAAGCAAACACCACCAACTTTAATCCAATATCGCTCCTGTTAAAGATAAGCGTCCAAGCACTAAAACACATTATGTAAGGCTATTTTAAATTTATTATATGTTTTGCATACAAGCATATTTATTTAAAACATTTTCAAACTAATAGTTTTAAGCATAATTAACATATATGTCCAAACATGTTTATGCTATTTAATTAACATTATATGACTTGCATCCAAAATATTGTGTTTTAAAAATTTGTGTTCCAACATTATGTTTTACGCCAACATATGAAACAGTCTTTTTTCATCCGAGTATGCCTCTTTTAACTTATTAATTCAAAACCAGTTTTGTTAACAAATTGTTTTTTGCAATAACAATTATATTATCTAAGCTCAGTCCAATTTCGATTATATCAAGCACCTGTTCTTGCACCCTCAAAGAAAATCGCTTCTCTTGAACCAATGTTCCAACTATTTTTGGCAGGAAGCGCACATATATTATTGGATACTGCCGAACATTATATTGTTTTGTTATTATGTGAGCCATTATTAAATATTTTGGGCTTTTTGAAGTCCCAAAATAGTATTGCCTTGGAAAGAATTCGATCAAAAAAGATTGTGCTCATTCCCCTCACATAAATTTCACTTCAACGAATTTTGAGTTCTTCCGCATCTTTTTTGTAAATGTGTGTTTTTCAATTTATTCCTCTTGATTCCGAAATACTCAAATTCTAATATTAAATTAAATGATTAGAACTTAAGCATATTAATTTTTGGCCTTACATGAAACAGTATTTCCCGAAACAACATTCAGCCGTTCCACAGAAAATTGCTCTCATTTCAATTCTCTCGCTGTGTATGTTGATGTATCTTTTTTTGTTTTTTCAACCCTCCCGGTTTCCTCTCTATTATTTCTATCTAACTCTTCTCTTCTTTGTCGTCTCTGAAATAAAGGTACACACATAATATGGGTGATTTTTTGAGGTTTAGGAATTCAAGCATTATATTGGAACAGATTCACGTGGGGGATTTCGACAATGGTGGCAAAGAAGATGCCAGTATGCCTTTGAAATTTCCACATGAATAGACTTACCTTAACGAGCAACAAAGTCGATTATTCCAGTGAAATGGACCCCTAGAAAAGTGCAGAAAATCCGCTTTTTTTTTATCGACAATTTGTTATCAGCGATGAAGGCTCATTTTCGGTTGAATGGCTTACGAAATAAGCAAATGCGCAATTTGGGAGTGAGAGCCACCGAAACCGTAGAACGCAATGCCATCCCGAAAATGCCACGTTTGTGTTGGTTGTTACGCCTGGTGGAACACTGGGACCGTATTTTTCAAAGAATGCTGTGGAACGCAACGTTGCGGTGATGGCGGATCGCTATCGTTTTGATGCTAACAAACTTCTTTGTTGCAAAAAATGGAACTGACTTTGGTTTGACATGTGGTGTCAACAATGGGGCTTACAGCCCAACAGTGCGATTCCTTATGGACCATTTTCGAGGAAAAAATTCGGAGACAATCCATCTCAAAGAAATGGACCCGGTAAAGTTTGGGCCCACCAACCCGATCATGCGATTTTGACGCCCCTTTAAGGACTATTTTTTGGTGGGCTTACGTCAAGTCTAAAGTCTACAGAAATAAGCCCAGCAACTATTTCCAGCTTTTGGAAGACAAACATTTCCGAGAAATGGGGCTTAATTCCGGCGAAATGCTCGAAAAATGCACCAAATTGACTCATATTCCGAAATGGGACACCTAGAACGCAGCCGCGGTCAACATTTTAATGAATTATCTTCAAAAGTAAAATGTCATTGGACCCAATCTAACCGGTTCAATAAAGAACCGATGAGATTGCCATTTTATGGTGCCATTCTCTCAAAATGGGTGCATATCCTTGGCTATGTAAATGACGAACTGAATCACTCAGATCACACCAACACACCACAGGACTAGTTACTTCAACGGATATTGTTAAACTTTCATTATCATCATCCACATCAATTGGAAGCACACCGAATTTATTAAGTGTCCGACACAGAGAAAGTACTGCAGTTGTGAAATGGACAAATACCGTCTCCAGGGGTTCTTTGATGTATTCAAAGAAATATTACCTTGAAAATATTCATGT
>PGFW01038880.1:0-14468 GCA_003123925.1 Haematobia irritans | reverse complement strand
ATGTCTTTGGAAGTGGTGCAAAAATTGACGCAGAAGCGATGAATTTTAACATGGGCTTGTCATAAGACGGAAGGTCTCTCCATTTCAACAGCTACGCGTGAACTTGAATTTGGCGACCGGAGGGGCTTTTGGATGTCGGCGGCAGTCGATTGTTGTGCATTCGTGTCACGGTATTGGTCGAGTTTGGTAGAGAATCTTTCGTTTTACTATACTATATATGGTGTGTATGAATTGCATCCTGAAATGAGTTGAATGTGCGAATTTAATTTGAGTCGATAAGTATGTGGTGATCGAACACTTACGGCGGCGGGCGTTCTACTATACTTCATTTAAGAATTTCATCACACTTGAGTATATTGCATGCACTTCGGTTATTTATTTTATCGTGCAACAATAAAAATAATAACATTGATAAGAATAATGTCTAATATGTACATTTGTAGTCTTTGTTTGGTTTCTCCTCTCTTTTTCTAATTGCCATAAATTTGAGAACTTATTATGTTAGTAATGCCACACATTTTTTTTAAGATATACATATTGAGAAAATTTTTTGTATCATTACCCAGCAAAAACTGGCTAAGTAGTTGAGACCAAAAACTTCTTAAGTAGCACATATGTATGTGTCATACCTCCCAGCAATACAGTATGCTTGAGAACAATTTGTAAAGTAATCAAATTTTCCAATCAATTTAATAATAAGTATTTACCAAATTTTTAAAATAGGTTACCGCCAATATTATTTGCAGAGTTCTTGCTAGATTTTTGTGTTATTTAATAAATATGCATTTTTTTTGGTATTGCTTAAATCTTTTTTGATATTTTTTCTTATGAGGAAATGGAAATCCCCTAAAAACGGGTATATTTGCATATGCGTAAACGTGAGCATACGCACTGAAAAAAGAGTTTTCTTACGAACGAAATTTGTTTGGAAGAAAAGAATATACTTTTTGTGATAAATGTTCTTTTACAGGATGTAAAGACTAAATCAATTTTTTTTCTTTTCTCACTAATTGCATCCTCCCCCACATCTTTGTCATTTCCACGAGTTTTTTTTTAGTTCATAGCATATTTTTCTGTAATACAAACAATGTAGAATAAATTATTTGATTTTATAAATTTTTTTTAAAATTTTAGCCTTTCTCAGTTCTGACGGAGAAATTCGAACCGACAGGGTCAATAACAGTTTGTAAACCAACCAACACCTATCGCACTGGGCTACGTAGATGTTATTGTCATCATAGAGCAATTATTGCTATAGTTATAATGCACAAGCAACACAAATAGTTATATTTATATCAGCATAGTTTTCGGCGCCACGAGCCGATGTCAAAAAAAAAACAAGTTACATACGGCGCAAGTTCGGCCAGGCCGAATCTTATGTACCCACGCACCATGGATTGCGTAGAAACTTCTACGAAAGACTGTGATTTAGTCGCATACATGGTAATATATTAGACAAAAAAAAGTTATGTATAGTTTAAGTCTACAATAATTGTACGATCGATATGACGTTTTTGTACGTAGAGAGCGCGCCAGATTGAAAATATGGGGATGGCTTATATGGGGTGTATACAATTATGAACCTTGAATATGGACCAATTTTTGTGTGATTGGGGATCGATTTTATCTCTGAGGGCCATATATAACTATAGACGCGATATGGACCTAGTCTAGGCATGGTTGTTAACGACGCATTACTACCAATGGTACCGAAATTTTCAACTCACTCGGATGAAATTTGCTCCTCCAAGAGGTTCCAAAACCAAATCTCGGGATCGGTTTATATGGGGCTATGTACGATTATGGACTGATATGGACCACTTTTGGCATGGTTGTTAAATATAATACTACCTACCACGTACTCAAATATTCAAGGCAGATTCGGATGAATTTTGCTTCTCCAAAAGGCACCGGGATTGTCAAATCTGGGGATCGGTTTTAATATGGAGAGCTATATATAATCTATGGACTGATAAGGAACGGCAGATTCCTGCATTGGTTGTTTGGATACCATAGTACTAAACATCACGTAACCAAATTTCAAACGTCGAATGGCAAGAATTTCTCGCTCTTCCCAAGGGGCTCCCTGGAGGTCCAAATCTGCTGGATCGGTTTATCATGGGGCCCTATATATATAATTATGGACCGATATCGACCATTTTGCATGGGAGTTTGAGGGCCATATATTAACACCGCAACACCAAATACCAAATTTCCAACTGAAATCAGATGAAATTTTGGTCCTTCCAAGAGGTTCCGGGAGGTTCAAATTGGTGATCCGGGTTTATATGGGGGCTTATATATAATTATGAACCGATTGTGATACCAATTTTTGCATGTTGTTATAGACATGATACTAACATCACGTACAAAATTTCAGCCGGATCGGATGAATTTGCTTTCTCTTAGCGGCCTCGCAAGCCAAATCGGGGGATCGGTTTATCATGGGCTATATATAATATTATGGCCCGAATGTCGATCATTTTTGCATGGTTGTTTAGAGACCATATATTGACACCAAATGTACCAAATTTCAGCCGGATCGCATGAAATTTGCTTCTCTTAAGGGCCTGCGCAAGCCAAATCGGGTGGATCGGTTTATACTGGGGGCTAATATATAATTTATGGACCGATTGTGGACCAATTTTTGTCATGGTTGTTAGATAAACCATATACTTTAACACATGTTTACCAATTTCAGCCGATCGAATGAAATATTGCTTCTCTTAGTAGCCGGCCCGAAGCCAAATAATTGGTCCGTTTATATGAGGGCATACGTTAAAGTGAACCGAATTATGGCCCATTTATCCAGACCAAATACCCATCCGACACTTACATTCCACAAAATAACAATCTATTGTTGCCTAAGTTATCAAAGTAGCATAGCTTGTTTCGTTCGGAAGTTTAGCGTGATTTCAACAGACCGAGGCGGCAACGGACGACGGACGACGGACGGACGACGGACGGACGGACATGCTCAGATCGACTGCAGAATTTACCACGACCCAGAATATATATACTTTTATGGGGGTTCCTTAGAGCAAATATTTCGTATGTGTTACACAACGGAATGTACAAAGTTAATATACCCCCCATCCTATGGTTGGTGGGTATAAACTTTATTTAACAGAAACATATATTTAGTTTCTGGAGCAATGGTTAGCATGCGCGCTTGGTATAAACGAAATGGACTGTGTTTTTGGATCAAAAATCATTTTATTATTTGAAATTTTTTGTTTTATTACAAAAATAAAAAATTTGTAGCAAAAAAATTTCCTTGGTGAAAAGTTTGAAATTTTCGAAGAATTCCAAAAAACTCTAACAAAAGAAAAACGTTTTAGGTAAACGTTTTTTTTTTTCTTTGCGTGTATACGATTTTCAATATTCGGAACAAGAGTAGACCACAATAATAATGGAACATGCTCTGAAAAAGACATTGGTCTAATTGAAAGATTATGAAATCTAAATTTGAGGACATGCAATTTGCACAATGTTACGAAAAAATGTCTTCAAAATTTTAATTAAAAGAATTCATTCTTTAAAAATTTCTTTTTTTTTAATTTAGGACACGAATCTTTGAAATTTGCATCCCTCTGTTAGGTCTTTGTCCCTCGTATGTCTTTGAAGTGAAGTGAATTTTTCCTTAATGTATAGAAAAACATTTTTGATTTAAAGAAATACTCTTTAAATTAACTGAGATATTGAATGATGGAAGATAAAAAAGCTGCGAAGTTGGTATAATATTTATTTTGAAGATTTTCCATCTTTGTTTTAAAGTTTTTCTTGAAATTATGAAAACGTGTTTTGCTTTAAAGTATCTGTTAGAATGTGGAGTTTTAAAATAACATTTCACGTTGCATTTGCAGTCAAAAAAAGTTTACTTGAATCAAAAAATTTCGACATTTCCCCTTAGGATTTTGGTATTGATCCCGAGCCAAAGATGGGGGTTCTTTAAAATAAAGGCGTTTTTAGCGACCTATCTGGCTTTAAATCTAGGATGAATAAAATTAAAATTAGGATACTGATCTCATGTTTTGAATTTTCGTTCTCTTTTCGTGGTATATTAATAAAGCTGCTCACATACAAACAAATGTCAGTTTAAACATCCAAATTATTACGGATACTTCAAAGTAAAAAATGTTTTCTTAGTCGCAAAAAAAAAAAAACAAAAAACATTAAACCATAGAGGCAAAATTGCTCTATACCAAGACTTATTTTGAGGGTTTTATCTTAAATTTAAGGATTCAATATTTCAGTTAATTTAAGGATGATGTCTTGAAATCAAAAATGTGTTTATTTACTTTAAGGAAAATTTGCCTCAGCTCAAAGACTTACGACTTTAACGGAGGGGGACTCAAAATTACAAAATGTGTGTCCTAAATTTAGATGTGTATAAAAACAAGTATATACGGCCGTAAGTTCGGCCAGGCCGAAGCTTATGTACCCTCCATCATGGATTGCGTAGAAACTTCCTCTAAACACTGCCATCCACAATCGAATTACTTAAGTTGCGGTAACGCTTGCCGATGGCAAGGTATCTTAAAACCTCCTAACACCATCTTCTAAATTGTATGTAAGTCCATACGTGGTATATATTAAATCAAAAAAGATCGATCCAATACGTATATAATTCAGTTTGACAAAGTAGACATAAAATTTTGACAACATTTTCTACAGAAATAAAATTTTAACAAAATTTTCTATAGAAATAAAATTTTCACAAAATTTTCTATGGAAATAAACTTTTGACAAAATTTTCTATAGCAATAAAATCTTGGTAGATTATTTTTGGCTCGAGTGGCAACCATGGATTAATGAACCGTAAATGAAAAATTTTTAAATACAATAAAAATTTTCTATAGAAATAAAATTTTGACAAAATTTTCTATAGAAATAAAATTTTGGTAGACTATTTTTGGCTCTAGTGGCAACCATGATTATGAACCGATATGGACCAATTTTTGTGTGACTAACACCACGTTCCTAATTTGAACCGGATCGGATGAATTTTGCTCCTCCAAGAGGCTCCGGAGGTCAAATCTGGAGAACGTTTTATATGAGGGCTATATATAATTATGGACCGATATGGACCAATTCTGGTGGTTGTTAAAGATCATATACTAACACCATGTCCAAATTTCAGCCGGATGGATGAAATATGCTTCTCTGAGGAACTTCGCACAGCCAAATCTGGGAGATCGGTTTATATGGGGGCTAATATATAATTAGGACCGATATGGACCAATTTTTGCATGGTTGTTAGAGACCATATACCAAACGCTATACCAAATTCAGCCGGATCGGATGAAATATGCTTCTCTTAGAGCTCCCAAGCCCAAATCTGGGGATCGGTTTATAATGGGGCTATATATAAGTTATAGAACGATATGGACGCAATTTTTGGCATGGTTTGTTAGAGGATCGCATATACCATCCATCCATTTACCAAATTTCAGCCGGATCGGATGAAATATCTTCTGTAGAGGCTCAACAAGCCAAATCTGAGGGTTCCCTTTATATGGGGGCTAATAACGTAAAAGTAGAACGAATATGGCCCATTTTTCAATACAGATCCGACCTACATCGATAACAACTACATGTGCCAAGTTCATTGTAGATAGCTTGTTTCGTTTGGAAGTTAGCGTGAATTTCAACAAGACGGACGGACGACGGACATGCTTAGATCGACTCAGAATTTCACCACGACCCAGAATATATATACTTTATGGGGTCTTAGAGCAATATTTCGATGTGTTACAAACGGAATGACAAAGTTAATATACCCCCATCCTATGATGGAGGGTATAAAAATGGTTGAAGCAAAGATTATAAACTTTATTTAAAATTTCATTATTTTAAAGAAATTTGTCCTTAATATAGTGTAAGTTGTGTCTATATAAAATATAATCTTCCGTATTAGGTCAAAAATTTTTTCAGTTAACTACACCAAACAAACAGTCTGGTGGGTTCCCTGTTTTTTTAGGAAAGTTTGGTTATATATAAGTCAATTTTAGAAAATTTTAAATAAACTGTATTACAAACGAAGATGTCTCGCCGATTTTCCAAAAAAAACTTATTTTTAGACACATTCAAGAAAATTTATGAGAACATAATTATTATTTTTTTTTCAATTGTTAATAAAAAAATTAAATGTCTTTACGACTTTGTGTCCAAAAGTACTATTTCCAGTACAGTTTTCCATTATTTAAAGAAAAAATAAATTGCCACATCTAAAATTTAGGAGCGTATTCTTTAATATCAACGTAAATATTTTTATCAAGTGTAATACCTTTCTTGGTTATAAGCACTACATTTATAGAGCCTAGATATATAAATTCTATATAGACCCCTAAAAATGTATTTATTTAAAGAATGCAGCATCATTTGGCTCGGACAATCATATACCAAAAATCCTTAAGAAGAAGAAATCTTTGAAATTCTAGTAAACTTTTTCGAAGTGTGCATTTGTGACTGATTTCTTTCCACAGTAACTAGACGATAACAACCTAATTTTATTTTTTATAACATTTACAAATATATCCCTGAACACTAGTATAACAAATGAAACTTAATGATATTGTGAGTACCATTGCGAAAATTTAGAATGTAACAAAACAAAAAACTAACCAGAAATGTTTAAAAATAGTCTCAAATTAAATTAATTATTGATGTTAAGTTTATTAATACAATGTTTCTAAATTTTTTTCCCATTTCGTTTACAGGTATTTGTCAAAATTTAATAACCAATAACCAGGGCTGTGGAGTCCGAGCCAATTTTGCTACGACTCCGACCTCCCAGCATTTTTCATCAGCTCGATCCCGACTCCGGAGTCGACTCCGGGTAATATAACTAAAATCTCATTTTTAATACCATTTTAATACTTTACGGGGGTACGTAAGATTGGATCGATATAAAGTATCGCATTTATTTATGTGTGCAAAAAAAGGTCTTAATTTCACAAGTTAACTCTATATTTCAAATTTAGGGCAATGTTTAATAAATAAAAAAAAATGATATAAATACGCCAATCATAAATATGAGAAGATACCAACAGTACAAATATGTATTTGTGGAAGCAAATTATTTGATACTATCTCAAATCCTTTAAATTGTTGCGAAGACTATATATAAGGTTTAATCTGACCCATATGGGCATGAATTTGAATCTGAATCGATTTAGACAAAATTGGTATTAATATTTCTACAAATCTACGTACTGAAAATTTAAATCTAAACGTTATGACGTAACAAATTAAGACAGAAAAATAAAAATGGCAAGGAAAGTCCTAAAGTCGGGCGGGGCCGATTATAATATACTCTGCACAGACTTTGTTATTTAGATCTACATTTTGATAAAATCTCAATCAGATCTTCTCAAAAAATCTCGGGCAAAAATTTGGGGATAATATTTATTATTTGTTTTTAGACAATTTCGTGCAAAAATGCATTTATTGATTCATTCATTGAAAAATTTGAAAATTTTAGTCATTTCTACAAGTTTTTCGACTAAAGCAGTGAGTATCGAGTGGGAATACAATTTTGGAAAATGTTTGTCCTAATAAAAAAAAAATTTGCAAATTTATATAGAAATAAAATTTTGCAAATTTTTCATACAGAAACAAATTTTGACTAAATTTCTATAAGAAATAAAAATTTTGGCAAAATTTTCTATAGAAATAAAATTTTTAACCAATATATAGAAATCAAAATTTTGAATAAAATTTTTAATAGAAATAAAAATTTGGCAAAAATTTTTTTTATAGAAATAAAAGTTTTGAAAAAATTATCATAGAAAACCCATTAAAAAAAAAATGTGTAGGCAAACGAAAATTTTGCAAAAATTGTCTATAGAAATAAAAATTTTGGCAAAATATTCTATAGAAACAAAATTTGACTAAATTTTCTATAGAAATAATAATGTTGACTAAAATTTTATATAGAAAAAAAAAATATTTCTATAAGTAAATAACATATTTTGAATAGCATTTTTTAAATAGCAAGTGAGTATCAGTGAACATCAGTAAAGAAAAAAATTTTTTGAGAAAATTCTTGCTATAGAAATAAAATTTGACAATTTTTTCTTAATAGAAATAAAATTTTTGAAAATCATCAATAAAAAAAAAAATTCTGCAAAATATTCTACAGAAACCAAAATTTCCGACTAAATTTTCTATAAGAAATAAAATTTGACTAAATTTCTATAGAAATAAAATTTTTTGACAAAACATTTTCTATAGAAATAAAATTTTGACGGGGCAAAATTTTCTAATAAAAAAATCTATTACTATAAAATTTTGGCAAAATTTTCTATAGAAATAACATTTTGACTTAAATTTTTATAGAAATAAAATTATCAATAGAAATAAAATTTTGAAAAAAATTTTGTGTAAGCAAAACAAAATTTTTGTAAAATTTTCTATAGAAATAAAATTTTTGCTAAAAATATTTATAGAAACAAAATTTTGACCAAAATTTTCTAATAAAAAAATGCTACTAACTATAACCTTTTGGCAAAATTTTCTATAGAATAAAATATTGAGCTTATTTTTATAGAAATAAAATTATCAATAGAAATAAATTTTGAAAAACTTTTTTGTGTAACAAACGCAAATTTACAAAATTTTCTATAGAAATAAATTTGCAAAATATTCTAGAAACAAAAATTTTGGACTCAAATTTCTATAGAAATAAAATTTTGAACTAAATTTTCTATAGAAAAAATTTTTTTCATAGTAGTAATAAATTTTGGAATAAATTTTTTATAGAAATAAAATTTTGACAAAATTTCTATAGAAATAAGAATTTTGACAAAAACATTTTTATAAGATAATACACATTTTGACAAAAAGTTTTCTTTAAAAAAAAACAACCTTTTTTGAAAATTTTCTGTCAATATTCCACTAAAATAAATAAATTAAAATAAAATTAAAAAAAAAAATAATTTCGATTTGTTCGAATATTCAAATAAATGGATATGGGCGATTAAATGGATCGATCCGAGCCCATCTGCTAAGTCACTATATACATCTAGGAAACATAAAAAGGATAGCCGTAATGGGAAGTTGGATTTTCATTTAAAATAATGCGCTGTACATTGATCGAATGAATAACGCAAATGGAAACTAATTTGCGTAAAAACTTGATTAGTTACAAAAATGTGAAGTGTTTTAAAAAAATTGGTTAGCTGGAGTCGGAGTCGAGCAAAATATTTTACGAACTCCAGCAAAATCTTCAGACTTGCCCAAACTCCAAGACTCCGGCTCCACAGGCCCTGGCCCCCCCCCCCAATAAAAAAACACTAGTTTTAGCAAAAATAAAACTTTTTCAATGTATCATTTATGAGATGTGACTTTTCGTATGTATTTTGATCTGCTGAAATTCGAAGACCCATTGAAAAAAAACAAGTGAGTAAAGTTAGAAAAGTCGGGCGGGCCGACTATATCATACCCCTAAACCACTCCTAATGATTTAGTAAACATTGGTTTGTGGAGTATCTTAATGGTTAGGTTTGGGGGAAAACCGCATTTCCATATTTTAAGAACATTTACGTTTTTATCACAATCTGACAAAATGTGTGCTTTAGGAGCTTAATAGTTGATTCTGAACCTAAAAAATAAAAATATAAGAAAACTATCGTTATTAGGATTAATTTTTGACAATCGGCAATACATATATATGGAAGCTATATCTAAATTCCGATTAACCGATTTTGAATGATATTTTGGGCAGGTTTGGGGTTCATACCACGGAAGGTTACCTTTAGCTAAATTTGAATAATAGCGTGTAATAATTAAGGGGTTTTAATGGCAAAATAAATTTGGAAATCGGACGATACATATATATGGGAGCTATATCTAAAAACTGGACTGATTTTAATGATATTTGGCAGATTTGCTTGATACCACAGAAGGTTTATCTTTTGCTAAATTGAGTAATTATCGTGTAAATAATAAGGGTTTTATGGCGCAAATTTGGGAAAATCGGGCTATTCATTATATATGAGGAGCTATATCCTAAATCTGAACTGATTTTCCGAAGAAATTTTGCAACACTTGGAAGGATAAATGAAAAGAATTACTTTGTGCCAAATTTCCGCGATAATCTGTTAGTAAAAAAGTAAAAAAAAAAAAAAAAGCAAAACGTAATTTCTTTTGTCGAACATCAGGCGATACATGTATATGGAAGCTATATCTAAAATTTGATCCGATTTCTCCAATTCAATAGGCGTTCGTCCTTGTACCCAACAAGCACCATGTAACCAAATTTCATCAAAAATCGGTTATAAATGCCGACCGTAATTCTGCGAACCAAACAAACACATGGACAGAACGGACGGACGGACAACAAGCGCTAAGCATAGACTCAGGAGGGGACTCCTGAATAGATCGTATATTTTTTATGGGTCAAAAATCAATATTTTTCTGGTAGCTTTTATATAGGAGATCAAAAAAGTTATTATACCTGACCAATACTATGTGGTTTAGGGTATAAAAAAATTATGGACCTAGTTTTTGAGATTATCCCTTTTATTTTTAGTTTCGCTCTTGTTTCACTAAACTCTAAATAACGGGATATTCTCAATACTGTTCCATAAAAAAATTTTTTAATTTTTTTGAAATCGCCGATCAAATACATAAGAAAAGTCACCTCTCATCAAATGTACATTTTAAGTGTTAAAACTAGTGTAGTTTATGCCGTAAGTTAAAATCTTCAATATTAGCAAAGTGTTAAATATGTGAAACTATTATTATATGGTGATTATTATAAGTAATATAATAAGAAATCCTAATAAAGGCTTTTAGGAGCTATTGAATATAACATCATAAACTTTTACAATTTGAAATTAAATTTGTTTGAATTTCTTCTTAAAGAGTTCATTTTTTTCTGGCATTTCTTGTTTTATTCGTTTCATTTTTGTTGTTATATACAAGCTTTCATACATACATATGTATAAGAAATGCATAACGATGTATATGTTATATAGTACTATGTACATCCAATTTTGAAACAGATAATGTGTTTGTATATAGTATGTAGCGTTATGTATATACAAAATACGAACATGACGTGAATACATATATACATACATACATACATACATACATATAGTATAGGTTTGTTTGTAGATACACATATAGTCATTGGCTTTTGCTTAATGATTCTTGTTTGCTCTATGGGTTTGCTGCTCTACAGAAACCTAACAGACGAAATTAATTGCGTGTTTTTAAATAAAAAAGTCTTTAAAAGATTCCCATGTGGAATTTCGATGGTAACAAAACAAAAACAAAACAAAACGTTTTGATTACAATTAATAAATACTAAAAAAATAACAGCAAACGTTGAATGTTTGTACGTTTTTATTATCTCTACATGGAAGTTTATAATGTCAAAATGAATTATGTGTTTACACAAATATTTGAATACGATTCACTTAATTCCGTTATATAACTTGTCATTACGTTTGTAATTTATTGAAAATATATAAATTATATCTGATAAGACCCCAATAAATAGATAGAAATTCTTAAATATTACAAATTTTTTGTTGTTTGAACGTATACTGAAAAAAGCAGAATGTGTGTGAAGATAAAATCGAATTTGAAATTTGGCAGCAAAAGCTTAGCCGAGACACAAACCAGCACCAAAAACATTTTTCAAATCGAATTTAGATTTTCAATTCGAAATTTGGATTTTTAGTATTTGCTTTATATATATAAACTAAGGCCGTGTGCGATATAGAGAGAGTAAGGCTTCATTGGAAAGGGCTTGAGCTCAGCTTTCATAATCACAAAAAGTCTTCATTAGAAAAGTATTTGTGAAAAGCGAAAATTGAAAACAAATTTCAACAATTTAAAACGGGCCCACTGTGCCAAATAGCGTGGCGATATAGAGACTGAGGCTCATTGGAAAGGGCTGAGCTCAGCTTTTTCATAATCACAAAGTCTTCAAATTAGAAAAAGATTTGTGAAAGCTATGGCACGCATAGCAACAATGCTAATTTATCTACTCCCTGTAAAAAAATTGTCAACTAAATCGAGTTTAAAAATAAGCCTCTTTGGTCATATGAGTGTAAATGCGGAGCGAAAAGCTAATATTGGGAGTATATCCTAATCTCAACGCCGATTTTTCAACCAAATTTGGCACGCAAAGCTACAATGCTAATTCTAACTCCATGTGCAAAAATTTCAACTAATTGGGGTAAAACTCTGGCTTCTGGGACCGTATTAGTCCATATCGGAGAAAGATACTGTTGGGAGCTATAATCTCAAATCTTAACGATTTCAAATAAATTTGGACTTGACTATAGTAACCAATCTGTTCTTCTTGTGCAAAATTTTAAGGCAAGTTAGGGTAAAACTCTGGCTTCTGGGGGCCATCAGAAGTCATATCGGGCCGAATTATATCATAATGGAAGCTATATCTAAATCTGTCCGTGTAAAAATTGAGGCTGATTCTAATCAGATATGATTAGATCTCAAAATTGGGCCCCTTTAGATATAAGCAGATATACCACATTATGATGAGATAGAATTAGATATAAATGTTATAGATCATTCCATATTATTACGCAGATTAACATCGATCCAATAATATATAGGGACAGAGATATAATTATAATCTAAGACAATTAGAATCTAGAGCGCAATTTTGAGATCTGATTCAGATCTAATTCCATAGTAATTAAGAATATGATTAGATCTTTACCATTTTTTCGGATCTACTCATATCTAATTGTATCATTGTTTCAATTTTTTCTCGGGTGAACCGGATTTCTTCCAAAATCTAATAGGTATCTATTTCTGAGCCAAAAACACATACTTGTACCAAATTTGAAGTCCGATTGGACTAAAATGCGACCTGGTCATATTGATTACAAAAATGCTGTAAATCAAAGCCCACCCGGAGCATTTTTGCACAAAGACCCGATGTGTCTATCTCGTATCCTTAGCTGGGTGTTGCAAACATCATGCAGCTAACTTATTAATACCTGATTCCACAGTGTGGCGCAGGGTTAAAAATGGATTTTTGAGGATGTGCGGAATTTTTTATTTTCACACTACCTGTTGGCGTCAAAAAATAAAAGTACATCTATCAGCTCTCCAATGATAGCCTTTCTGTTAATCTGCGTTAAATTGATCTTTTTTTGAAATAGTATATTATGGTATGATAAATATACTGTATATATCTATTCGCAGTTTTTTTAACCGAACATATTTTGCCAGTCATCGAATTGTCGGTTGCTCCTGTCCTTTTTCGCATTTCCTCCGATTTTTAATTTCCTAGCCAACATCTTTTCAAGATAAAACATTTTGAATCAATACCAGAAGTTTTTAATTCCTTCGATTGACTACAACAGCTTTTTATCTCTCCAGTTCAGTGCTTTAAGATATTTTAAATATTTCTCTTTTCTATATCTCTAGACTCCTAGCTCTTAGTGGGTTTTTTTTATTTTTGTTTTCATGGAAATATACGTTTTAGTGGAAAAGATATCTACTCCAAAAGGATCTGAAGTTGGGTTTAACCAGCAATATTATATTTTGGCCAAGCAGCCTCGATAAATAAAAGCAACATGAAATAAAGCACTATTGTGCTAATTTTTAATTTATCCGATACGAACTAAATTTATTGGGAGCTTTTGCTGAAGACTTGTGATGTGATTATGATAAGCTGAGCTCCAAGCCCTTTTCCAATGAGCCCTAGTCTCTATATCGCAGCGCGGCTTAAGTTTTTGGCACAGTGCGGCCCGTTTTGTAAAATTTGTTGAAAATTCTGTTTTAAAAAATTTTTCGCTTTCCACAAATACTTTCTAATGAAGACTTTTGTGATTATGAAAGCTGAGCTCAAGCCCTTTCCAATGAGCTCTATATCGCACGCGGCTTCGTTTTTAAATAATAAGCCACATACTAAAAGTCCAAATTCGAATTTGAAATCCTAAATTCGAATTTGAAAATATTTTTGGTGGCTGGTTTGTGTCTCGGCTAAGTTTTTTGCTGCAGAATTTCAAAATTCGAATTTTATCTTCACACACAAAAACAGGAAGAAAACTTTTGGTAAATTTTAGAAATTTTTGAAATATTTTTAGAAATTTTAATAAACACTAATTACAAACGCTGGCATCAGGGGCGCCGATATCATAAAAATATAAATATTTTTCGACAATTATTAGAATAAATTAATTTTTTTCAACTTGATAGGAAAAAAATTGCGTGTTCAAATTCCAGGAATGTCATTAGTGAACATACGAGTTTCATGATGGATCGCAATTTGTAGTATAATGTACAGAGTTAAAGAAACAAATGAACTATATTGGGAAAAATACGAATTTAGTAAATCTTTATGCTTAATTTGTGTATAATTTTTCCCGCGTTAAGGTTGGCTGAGTAAGTCCCGCGGTCTAACAAAGAAAAACACATTTTTTTGTCAAAAATTCGGTTTTATTATTCCCTTCAAGAGGCGATAACACGAT
>PGFW01038878.1:42276-56452 GCA_003123925.1 Haematobia irritans | reverse complement strand
AGTAAGGCTAGGAACTACCTACATATATCCAGGGAACTAGAATCTGTTGGTATGTCTCTGGCTACCTGCAAGCTCTTACTGCGTGAGAGGCTGTTATGATGACAAATGTCCGATGGGAGAATTCCAAGGGTTGTAACGACACCAAGGCCCAATATGGGCCCATTTAAACTTAAACTGCATACTAGATATGCTAGTGTTCGCAAGACGTCAGATATCGCTATCCTGAGTGTCCTGCATTTTGTGTAAGACGTAAGCGAAATTTAGGAGCATATAGCTTCAGATTATTGGAGGACTTGGAAAAAGGCGAAATAAAGAAGTTTGTTTTTGGAACAGTCAGGTTGGCCTGACCAGAAGACCAGAAAAAATTCGGGTGGGTTCAACGATAAAAGCTAGAAATGCCTACGCGTAATAGGTACTTTTAGTTGATGTGGTATCACAAAGGACTGAATAGTCGAAGCGGGCCTGAATCAAATCGGACTGCCGCTTTAACTTAACCTAACCAATATATCTAAATCTGAACTGATTACTAGCAAATTTGGAATGCATATTTCGAATGGTAATATCTCTCACCTAAATCGGAGTAAGGCTATGGCTTCTGTGGTCATATAAGTGTAAATCGGACGAAAGGTATCTGATCTGATTTCAATCAAATTTGGGACACTTTACGACACCAACAATTGTACTCCTTGTGCGAAATTTAATTCAAGTGAGGGTAAAACTCTGGCTTATGGGGCCATATAAGTGCATATCGGGCGTAAGATATATATGAGAGTTATATCTAAATCTGAACCGATTTCTTTCAAAATTATTAGGGTTATATTCTGACCTGATATTCTGATACATACTTGTACCAAATTTGAAGACAATTGGACTAAAACTGCGACCTAGAATTGTATCATAGAAATGTGTTCACAGACAGATGGACGGGCGGGCAGGTAGACGGGCGGGCAGATGGACGGGTGGTCAGATGGACGGGCGGGCAGATGGACGGACAGACAGACAGATGGTCTATCTCGTCTCCTTCTGGGTGTTCTGACCCTCTTGCACAGTATAGTGCAGGGTATAAAAACATTTCATATCACTACCGATTATCTTCAAGTTTGGTTTGAAAAACTTATTTTGGCCTAAATATGCGTCCCAGAGCGAAAAGGACTTTAAATCGTGACCACCCTCAAAAAATCAAAATTTCGATGAAAATTCTCAAAAAATTCAATTTTTTATATGAGAAACTTATTTTGGTCATATATCCCTAAGTATGCGTCCTATAGCGAAAAAGACATTAATTCATGACCACCCTCAAAAAATCAAAATTTCGATGAAAACCCTCAAAAAATTAAAATTTTTGTATGAAAAACTTATTTTGGCCATATATTTCGCTCTAAGACGCATATTTAAAGGTCCTAGAGCGAAAAGGACTTTATTTCGTGTCCACGATGAAAATCCTCAACAGATTCAAATTTTTATATGAAAAACTTATTTTGGCCAAATCTCCTTAAATATCCGTCTCAGAGCGAAAAGGATTTTAATTCGTGACCACTTTCGAAATTTTCACATTGGTACCAATAAGGAATTGGAAGAAAATATAGCTTCCACGTGGTATGTAACTCCCCAATTTCTGAAATCCTATAATTTAAAATAATTTTCCTAAAATTTGCAGCAAGGTATTCTTTGATACCAATAGACCCATTAAATAAAATAAAGCACCTGTGATTATTGTACAAACTATTCCTCTTAACAATCTTGGATTTTTTTTCTTTTCTTCTCCAACAACAAGCTCTCTCAATGTTTTTGTAAGACTTTTTGGTCCATTTGCTGTGATGTGAATGATTAAAAGCTTCCAATTTGAGTGAATTGGACTATTCCAAACCAATTGAAATTGAATCGAGTTGGCTATTACCCTTCCCCACCTAAAAATACTAAAAAAAAACCCGAAGACATTTGGAAATTTGTCAACATCACCTAGGCAATTTATCATACATCAATTTAGCACAGCCCCTGGTGTGTTTTCCTTCTAATACCCATAATTTGTCAAAATAAAGCAACAGAAAAAAACCAACACTGAGAAGAAAAAAAGAGCAAATTCTTCAATGTCACCCTTGTCCTTACGATAGGCGTTGAGGGCCTTGGTCATGAGCAATAGCCAACATCATGGCCACATTGGTTAGTTGTGGTTTTGTGTTGCCCTCATCTCAACCTGGAAAATGAGTTTGCTTTTATCAGGTTAATTGGCCAATTGCTAAGGTTCATGCATGTCGAATGACTCGTTCGACCCAACATCCAAGCAATTTACCAAACCTACAACCTGTGGTATAGGTCAATACGGGCAATGATGGTGGTGGTACATGGAGTTTTCATCTTCTACTTCCTTCACAAAAGACTTTTGCAACAACTGCAATATTTTTTTACAATATATTGCACTTTTCTTTTTAGTTTGTGTGTGTGTGTGTCCTTTCCTTGTGTTCGTGCAAAAAGGCGGAAAGAAAGAAAAGTGATTTTATGGAAGGATAATAAAAAGAAATCATAAAGTAAAACTTGAATGCAAAGTAAGCAGACATTCATGCAAGTTATAGTTTAAAGTTTCCATTGTACGAGGGATGTGAAAAGAGAAAATTCATCGATAAAATGGTGGGAAATTATTTTTTAATGTTTTGTCAAAATTGTATTTCTATAGAAAATTTTGTCAAAATTTTATTTTTATAGCAAATATTTTATTTTTATAGAAAGTAAAAAAAATTTCGACAACATTTTTATAGACATAAAATCACGACGAAATTTTCTATAGAAATGACATTTTGATAAAATTTTCGATGGAAATAAAATTTTGACAAAAATTTTTATAGAAATAAAATTTTATCAAAATTTACAATAGAAATACAATCTTGACAGAATTTTCTATAGAAATAAAATTTTGACAAAATTTTCTATAGAAATAAAATGTTGACAAAATTTTCTATAGAAATAAAATTTTGACAAAATTTTCTATAGAAATAAAATTTTGACAAAATATTCTATAGAAATAAAATTTTGACAAAATTTCCTATAGAAATAAAACATTGACAAAAATTTCTACAGAAATAGAATTTTGACAAAAATTTTCTATGAAAATAAAATTTGTGACAAAATTTCTATAGAAATAAAATTTTGACAAAATTTTCTATAGAAATAAAATTTGACAAAATTTTCTATAAAAATAAAATTTTGACAACATTACAGAAATAAAATTTTGACAAAATTTTCTATAGAAATAAAGTTTTGTATAGAAATAAAATTTTGACAAAATTTTCTATAGGAATAAAATTTTAACAAAATTTTCTATAGAAATAAAGTTTGATAAAATTTTCTATAGATATAAAATTTTGACAAAATTTTCTATAGAGATAAAATTTTGACAAAATTTTCTATAGAAATAAAATTTTGACAAAATTTTCTATAGAAATAAAATTTTGACAAAATTTTCTATAGAAATACAATCTTGACAAAATTTTCTATGGCATTAAAATTTGGACAAATTTTTACTATAGAAATAAAATTTGGACAAAATTGTCTATAGAAATAAAATTTTGCGAAAATTTTTTTTTGAAATACAATTTTGACAAAAATTTTCTACGTAGTAAAAATTTTGACAAAATTTTCTAATAGAAATAAAATTGGAAAAATTCCCGATAGAAATAGAAATTTTGACAAAACTTTTCTATAGAAATAAAATTTTGACCAAACGTTTTCTAATAGACCATGAAGATATTTGACAAAAATTTTCTATAGAAATAAAATTTTAAAAACTTTTTTTAAGAAATAAATTTTGACAAAATTTCCTATAAGAAATAAAATTTTTGACAAAATTTCCCTATAGAAAATAAAAAAATTTGAGACCCCAAAATTTTCTGTAGAAATAAATTTGAACAAATTTCTATAGAAATAAAATTTTGACAAAATTTCCTAATAGAAATAAAATTTGACAAAATTTCTAATAGAAATAAACATGTTGAGCAAAATTTTAATAAAATTTCCACAAAAGTTTTCTATAAGAAAATAAAATTTTTGACAACATTTTCTATACAAATAAAATTTGACAAAATTTTTCTATCAGAAAATTCAAATTTTTCTATACAGAAATTAAGATTTTTGACCAATAATTTTTCAATAGTGGAATAAAAATCGTTAACACAAATTGTTCCTATAGAAATAAAGTTTGCATAAAATTTTCTGTAGAATATTTAAAATTTTCGAGCAAAATTTTCGTATAGAGCATAATAATTTTGACAAAATTTTTCTATTTAGAAAAAATTTTTTGACAAAATTTTCTATCTAGAAATAAAATTTTTGGACAAAATTTTCTATAGGAAATACAATATTTGAAAAAATTTTTTAACAAATATTTAACAAATTTTTGTTACTATAAAAAAAAAGTTTGGACAAGAATGTCTTATATTTTCAGACCAAAATTTCTGATAGATAAAGGTTGTTGTATTAGACACATTAAAATTTTGGACACAAATTTTCTATTAGAAATAAAGTTATTGATAGAAATTAAATTTTTCTATAGAAATAAAATTTTGACAAAATTTTGTCAATTTTTTTGCTATAAAATCCTTTAGGTACCCTCGTCGCAAAACCGATTCCGTGTAACTTGCTATGTCAGTGCATCTATATTTAGGTACGAATGCGAATGAATAAATATGAACATTTTCTCCATAAATAAGTTTTCATACTTTGTGCATAATTTAAATGTTCATAACATTACTTTTGATTAAAGTTTCTTTCTTGTTGTGCGTTTTTTTTTTTCTGTTTCTACGAGCCCAACAAAGACATAAAAGAAAAACGATGACTTTGGAATGAAAGTAAATGTATATTTCAATTTTATTTCATTTTTCTCCTGCTTCTTTTTTCGTTTTTTATTTCTTGCGCTACCGTCATAGTTTCTCAACAATTCCCACAACTACGGCGACGATGACGATGAAGATGTCCAATACCAAAGGAACTTTTGCAAACAACCATAACGAGGACATCGATGGCTCCACAATAAGGACTACCAGTATGTCGGCAACGTCAGCATCCATGGTAGCAGGAAAAGCTACTGGTGGTGGTAGTGTTGGTTCTCCTTTAGTTTTCGAGGATAACAACGGCGGAGTTCACCCACCAATACCTATGGATAGAAAATATAGTGGCACTACTGTTAAGGAACCTATGACAATGGAAGAACTGGTGCACTATAATAAACGAATGCGGCGGGATATCTCTTCATCGCCTGCAACATCAATGCATGGTAAGTATTCGGTATTAAGGACTAACTTAGATCATACCTAACATAGATATTTCGTAATGGCGAAGTGCATGAATGAATGAGACTTGTCCAACGGGATGTGTAAGATAGTGGGAGAAAAAGTGGAAAGAGGGAAAATAGGGCGGTCATAGTGAATGGCAAGAGGCCTTCTACACTTTGTGACTTTCATACTCTAAATAATCGTCTGAGGAATTTTCTATATTCTTCTATTAAAGTTCAACTATAGATATGTATTGCAATTATCATTGGCTTGGCTATGACCGCTCATCTGACGGCTGACAGATTTATTCCAGTGACAGTTCACTTTATTGTTTACAACTTTACAAAAGCATTCCGTTCTACATAGACACACAATTATTCGTGATTGAATTTATGCGTGATAGGATGAGTGATTTATATGTGGCTAGAAAACCACAAGTGGCTATCGTTAAAGGCCTCCAGAATTATGTAAAAGTGGCAGCCCGGTTTATTTCAGGCGCCCTTAGACTATTCAGTACACAGCAATCCCTCCAGCATTTAAACGTAAAAAAATCTTTTGTTTCTCGTATCATGGCTGATTACTGGGAAACTGCAGTATTGCTTTGTGCCCAAAATGTGGACGAAAAAACTTCCATAACCATACCAGAAATGATCCGAACAATAAAGATCCGTTTTGATCGAAATCCAAATCTTGCTTTTGAGCTGAACATATCACGAATACAAATGCAACACATATTGAAAAATGAGCTTAAACTTAAGCCATTGAAGTTCCAAAAAGTGCAAGAGCAAAACGATGTACAAAATAAAGATAGCGTGAATAGAGCAAAAGAATTGCTTTGCTTGTTCTAAAATGGTCAGTTACCAAATTGAGCAGTTTGTGATCAAATAAAATGTTCGGGTTAACTTGTCAAAGAGATCAGCAGAAAATTAACATATTCGATTGGCCACTATAACTCAAGCGCCGCCGATAGTTATGGTTTGGGCGACGGCCAATGATCGCTCTTCGCTAGGTCGACGAATATGATCGTGGGATCAAAATATATGCCGAGTATTATCAAGAAAATGTCCTAGAGACAATAATAGAGTTTACGACAGACAATCATATCATCCGCAGACCATTGGAAGCCACCGTAGCGAAAGGGTAGCATATCCGCCTTGTCTAGAAAGACTCCAGCTTTTGAACATACGAAATGATCAGGTTTACTTGTCAAAGAGAGCAGCTGAAAATTTTCATCTTCAATTGAACAACAGAAGTCAAGCTCCGCCGATGATAATTGTCTGAGTCGCCGTAACGCCGTAAATGGTCGCTTCCCGCCCGAATTCATCGACCATGGGGTCAAAATTAATGCCGAATAGTATAGAGATAAGTTCCTAAAGACAGTATTAGAGCCCAGGGCAGCCAAACATTTCGGCGCGAACCATTGAGAACCTCTACACTACATTTTTTCAGCGATGGATTGTCCCCTCTCCGTTAAGTTGGTGACATTTGTGAGTGTTTCGAAAGCTTTTCTTAGTAGTTTGACCAGAAAATGGAACTCTGTTCGTACTCGACTGTAAAAAGGGGTTCCGTTGTCATTGAGCTAAACATGGAATCGGGCAGATCGTAAGAGAGAAAATCATCACTGGACTGAATAGTCTAAAAGGACCTGAAATAACGAGCTGGGCCATGGATTTTCCAACAGGACTCAGCGTCATCGCACTTAGAACGCATCTACCAAGAATGGCTTAAAAAGGAGGTTCCTCTCCTGGTTTACGCCGCACAATGGCCACCAAAATCTCCGGATCTCAAACTGTATGACTTTTGCTCTTGGGGCAATTTGGAGAGGGTGGATGGCTTTAACAAATACCAAATCAATCGCTGCTCTTGGGGCAATTTGGAGAGGGTGGTTGGCTTTAATCAATACCAAATCAATTGCTGATAGGTGTCAGGCGGATACACTTGTCTGATCTTAGTTGGACCAAAACTAACCTAATCTGCGTGGGAGGCCTCTTTCTTCTGGTGTTGTGGCTGGTGGTCATTCTCCGAGAACAAGATTAACCGTGTAACTTCTCACCGCTTCAGCTACAGTATCCGCATGAATCCTATTCAGACTTCCCTGATATGCTGGCTGATCTAGAGGCAGACTTATCTGTAGGCTGTAGCGCTGGATCTTGCGCTCTAGATAATGCAGGTCAATGTAAATTCCTGGGTGGTGGTTGTCTATCCAAAAGATGGCGGTAGGTTAGGTTAGGTTATGTGGCAGCCCGATGTATCAGGCTCACTTAGACTATTCAGTCCATTGTGATACCACAGTGGTGAACTTCTCTCTTATCACTGAGTGCTGCCCGATTCCATGTTAAGCTCAATGACAAGGGACCTCCTTTTTATAGCCGAGTCCGAACGGCGTTCCACCTTGCAGTGAAACCATTTAGAGAAGTTTTGAAACCCTCAGAAATGTCACCAGCATTACTGAGGTGGGATAATCCACCGCTGAAAAACTTTTTGGTGTTCGGTCGTAGCAGGAATCGAACCCACGAACTTGTATATGCAAGGCGGGCATGCTAACCATTGCACCACGGTGGCTCCCTGAAAAAATGTGGAACGCTTCACGATTTTGCGTGTCATCCTTGCGCAGATGGAGGTAGGTTGAACAGCACCGGAAATATAACAGCACCTTGGGGAACTCCCTATTTCACTCTACGGGCTCTTGACTTCTCAAATTCCACATAGGGCTGGCGCCCGTACAGATAAATTAGAATCCAACGCTTGTGGCTCCTGCTCCTAGGGACGTATTTTAGATGTCCTTGTCTGTCAGGATTGACCGTATCTTTTGACATGAATTTGGCTGATTGAGCCCTCTATTTATATATGCTAGATGTAACGTTGACCGATGCAATGAAATAGATCTTTTAAACGACAAATTGTTTGGCATCCTGAGCCATCGACTCACCAAATTTTTTCCGGAGGTACCGATGTTATCTCCAGCGCTGGAAGATCCAAGGCGCTGGTTTTTTATAAAAAAGACCCAATTGAAATTTCAAAGCTTCGTCGCACAATTGAGCTGTGGCGCCCCTCCCATGTTCGGGCTGCCGAAAAGATGCTAGAAACAATCCACTAGATGCATCGTCACTCGGAAAGTAAGGGGTTCGTCGTTCCAATACTGCAGATTCTAGAATCAGGGGACCTTGCATTAGAGTGTCAAGGTGGTAGACGAACACAAGGGGAACACATTCCTAGACCACCGCCATTTCGATAGGGCGACAAGGAGAGGATTTTGTTGCGTCTGTGGTCTCCAAACCATTCAAAGACCCTCAGTCCATCGTAGGATTCAGCCATCATAGCTGATATCTTAAAAGAGGCTAAGGTGATTACCCTACTAAAGAGAGACAAAGTCTTCAGCAATCGCCAGATGGATTTCGCTTGAGGCATTAATCATCTAAACATTGAACTGTGGGGGTTCCCCTATAACTAAGGCATACCAATTCCAATGCATTCACGATGGGCCAATGGTCAGCAATCCGTTGTGCCTTCAAAGTGTCATGTGCTCCCACTTTCGGATGAACACCAAACAAATTTTTCATTGATTGTTTGTCTTCTCTCAACAATCATGGCGACATTTCCCAGATCCTCTCTATGAAACGAAGGTAACTCAGGTCATTGAGGTAGCCATAGAATCGCTATTTCTGAAAAGCTTCGAGAGAGGAGCAAGGTTCTCAAGTCGTGACAGAACTTGGGATGCAGAGTGCTCAGTCATGGGCGAACAAGCAATCACTCTCTTTTGGATGGGCATCCCAGAAAAGTCAGGGAGATCTTTTGGATCACCCATCGTACCAGACAGATATCATCAGAATTTATGGGAATTTATAATTCCTGGTCCGACCATCGCTACTATAAACCTCGAAACGTGATCTTCCATGGCAGAGTACCGTAGCCATCATCCAGCCAGAGTGTTAACTCCAACTTAAGGCCCCCAATTTCGAAAACCTACTTTGCTGGTCCTCTTTCAATCACTCTGTGTGTGTGTGTGTCCAGAGAAATGGGAGTATAAATAAAAGATTGCCGCTTAAGAAAATATGAATGAAGGATAATTTGAAATTCTAATGACAATGGTGGCAACACAAGACAAAGCCAAGAAACCGAACCAAAGCAATATCATTAAGAGAATAATACTTGAAATTGGGGCGAGAAGGATGGGCAGGATGCTAAAGCAGTAAACTGCACTCTCAAGTACTAGCTCAAGTATTAAATCACTCCCCCCCTCCTCAGAGGACTATAAATGCAACAGAAATCTCAGAAGTTGCTTATGCCACAAACAAAAGCCATCAATGATTATTCCGGAGTAGCGGAAAAGCAAATCTCAAATTTGCTGATGTGGCAAATTCCTCGTTCCCATTGTGAATTCAATCAATAAGCAATTCATTCATTTTGTTGTCCATTAATATTCTAGGAGACCTGCATTGCTGCAAGGACTTCTTCTTCTTCGTCTGTCACTTATAATGTCCTAATAGGTTATTAATTCTTTTTCATTGCAGATCCTTTCATAGAATTTTTTGCTCCCAACCATCGTAAAGTATTGGAGGAACAAGATAAGGAAATTCGCAAAAGGACTGGCTTGAAAGGTGCTGCACCGGGTGGAGATGAATGGGTTTATTTGAATACTTATTGCCGTGTACCGGAGAAGATGATTACCGGTTTTTGTCAGGGAACCCAAGAGTATTGTCCACCTAGTCCTCCGGGGCCTGAGGGTCCCCAGGGACCGAAGGGTCCTACGGGACCTCCTGGATTACCGGGTATACCAGGCCCTAAGGGGAATCGAGGTGATGTTGGTTTACCTGGACAACCGGGAACGGCTGGTGCAGTGGCTGAGCTGTGGGTCCCCGGGGCCCTAAGGGAGATATTGGTATTCCTGGAAGACCTGGTTTAGATGGCCGTGATGGTGTTCCCGGTGAACCTGGTCTAGATGGTGTTCCTGGCCGTGCTGGAGCCGATGGTATACCTGGCAAAAATGGAGAACCTGGTCGTGATGGTAAAGATGGAACCAATGGCAAAGATGGTCGTGATGGCTTGCCAGGACCCAAGGGTTCACAAGGGCCACCAGGCGAAAGAGGCCTTAAAGGTAAGTAAGAAGGTTTTTTTACTTTTATTAAGTAAGGAAAAGTTCGAGGAGATGTCTAAGATCTGTCTTGCTCTTCCAGTAATCTATGAAAACGAACACTTTTTGATAGAAACTAAAAATTGTCTACAAACTTTCTCGCATTCAATTTCTTTCGTTGTGTTTGATAATTCTTTGTCTTTCCCAGCATCTTATGTTGCATTGTTTATATTCCTTTTGTTTTGTGGCCCTCTACACAGACTCATTTTTTGTTTTGTTTCTGTTTTTGAAACCCCTTAACTAATGACCTCAACCTCGACATTACTTAGAAATTGAGTGACATTTTCCCCTAGCGAGATTTATGGTCTGTAACATTCTAACATTGAGGGGACAGTGGATAGGGATCTTAGAAAATTGCTAAGGTGGCTCATATACAGAGGGGTGTGAAGTGGTCTCCGAGCCACAACAAGATGCTGCAATTTTTCTGAGCCAATGTATAGAGTCAAGGCTTTGAGCTCAGATTGAATTTTAATGCTGATGGTTAATCATCTCAGTTTTTGGGAAGTTACGTGTCACCTATTTTTAACAAGAGGCTCTTTAAAAATTACATACATTTCCAAATCAAGCCAAATCCACCAGAACTTCGGTCGCAGCTATGATAGTGGCTCTTGAGTTTTTAGTGCCAACCTTACTCTCCTTAAAGCGCAAACGTTAAACTGACTTAGATCCGGACATTTTGGTGGCCAAGTGTGCGGTAGAAATGAAGCAAGGGACCTTCTTTCTTGGTTGGTGCATGCTGAGTGTGATGCAGCTGAGTCCTCTCGGAATGTCCAGGGTCTGCGGCCGAAATATTTGTCTGCGCAGAGCTTCATTACTGACTTTAAGATATTTTAGTGCCAACATTATTTTCAAGATCCAAAAGATTAAGATTGTGTGTTAGAAATGAAGTTAAATATCTCGTTTTTTAACATATTCTTGGTTAACTGCGATGGTGCTAAATTCTGTCGGAATGTCCATGGTTTGCGATCGAAATAATTGTCTGTCCAGTCTTTCAATACTGTTTGAGGACATTTTCCCGATAATATTCGGCATTCAGTTTGGTCCACACCATAATCTTCGGTTGAGCTTGAGTGTCGCATCCATTATGGAGTTATATTCAACTCACGAGCAAACAAATCTGGCTTATACTTTCAGGATAATTTCTGATGTTGATACCGTTTTTTTGTCCACAGTTGGTAGAATTCTTGATGTTTTGGTAGATTTCTAATTTTTATGTCTATAGGAAATTTCATATTTCTATAGACATACAATTTAGACAAAATTTTCTATAGAAATAAAATTTGGACAAAATTTTCCATATAAATAAAATTTTGACAAAATGTGCTATAGAAACAAAATTTTAACAAAATTTTCAGTAGAAATAAAATGTTAACAAAATTTTCAATAGAAATAAAATTTTGGCAAAATTTCCTGTAGAAAATTTTCTATTGAAATACAATTTTTACAAAATTTATATCGAAATAAAATTGTTACAAAATTTTCTACAGAAATAAAATTTTGGCAAAATTTCTCATAGAACATTTTTTATAGAAATAAAATTTTGACAAAATTTTCTATAGAAAATAAAATTGGACTAAATTTTCATTAGAATAAAATTTGGACAAAATTTTTATCGAAAAAAAATTGACAAATTATTCTATAGAAATACTTTTTTGGCAAAATTTTCTATATTAATAAAATTTTGACAAAAATCTATAGAAATAAAATTTGGACAAAATTTCCTATAATTTTATCTAAATTTTATGTCTATAGAAAATTTCATATTTCTATAGACAGACAATTTAGACAAAATTTTCTACAGAAATAAAATTTTGGCAAAATTTCCTATAGAAAATTTTCTATAGAAATACAATTTTGACAAAATTTATCTATAGAAATAAAATTTGGACAACATTTCTATAGAAATGACATTTTTGACAAATTTTTCCTATAATTTTATATAAATTTTATGTCTATAGAAAATGTCATATTTCTATAGATATACAATTTAGACAAAATTTCTATAGAATAAAATTGGACAAATTTCTATATAAAATAAAATTTGACACATTTTCTATTGAAATAAAATTTTAACAAAATTTCCTATAGAAATAAAGTGTTGACAAAATTTTCTACGGAAAAAAAATTTCGACAACATTTTCTATAGAAATTAAATTTTGACAAAATTTTCTATAGAAATAAAATTTTGAAAAAAAAAATTGTTGACCAATATAAATTTTGACAAATTTTTCTATAGAAATAAAATTGTGACAAAATTTTCTATTGAAATAAAATTTTGAAAAATTTCCTTTAGAAATGAATTTTTGATCAAATTTCCTTTAGAAATGAAATTTTGACACATTTTCTATAGGAAATTTCTATACAATTCGACAAATATATCGAATAAAATTGTGATAAAATTTCTACAGAAATAAAATTGTGGCAAAATTTGCCATAGAAAACTTTTTATAGAAATAAAATTTTGAAAAATTTTATATTGAAATACAATTGTAACAAAATTTATATAGAAATAACATTTTGACAAAACTTTGTATAGAAATGAAATTTTGACAAAATTTCCTATAATTTAATCTAAATTTTATATCTATAGAAAATTTCATATTTCTGTAGACATACAATTTAGACAAAATTTTCTATAGAAATAAAATGTGGAGGAAATTTCTATAGAAAGAAATTTTTGACAAAATTTCCTTTAGAAATGAAATTTTCTATAGATAAATTTTTAGACAAAATTTTCTGTAGAAATAAAATTTTGAAAAAATTTTCTATAGAAATGAAATTTTGACAAAATTTTCGATAGAAATGAAATTTTGACAAAATTTTCTATAGAAATGAATTTTTGACAAAATTTCCTATAATTTTATCTAAATTTTATATCTATAGAAAACTTCATATTTCTATAGACATACAATTTAGACAAAATTTTCTATAGAAATAAAATGTGGACGAAATAAAATGTTGACAACTTTTTCTATAGAAATAAAATGTTGACAAAATTTTCTATATTAGAAATGAAATTTTCTATACATAAAAATGAAATGAAATTTTCTATAGATAAATTTTAGACAAAATTTTCTGTAGAAATAAAATTTTTGAAAAATTTTTTATAGAAATGAAATTTTGACAAAATTTCTGATAAAATGAAATTTGACAAAATTTCATATAGAAATGAATTTTTGACAAACTTCCTATATTTTATCTAAATTTTATATCTATTAGAAATTTCATATTTCTATAGACATTACAATTTAGACAAAATTTTCTATAGAAATAAAATGTGGACGAAATAAAATGTTGACAACTTTTTCTATAGAAATAAAATGTTGACAAAATTTTCTATATTAGAAATGAAATTTTCTATACATAAAAATTTAGACAAAATTTTGTATAAAAATAAAATTTTGGCAAAATTTTATTTAGAAATAAAATTTGTTCAAAGTTTTCTATAGAAATTAAATTTGGACAAAATTTTCTATAGAATTAAAATTTTGACAAAATTTTTATAGCAATAAAATTTTGACAAAATTTTCTATAGAAATAAAATTTTGACAAAATTTTCTATATAAATAAAAATTTTTGACAAAATTTTCTATAGAAATAAAATTTTAACAAAATTTCCTATAGAAATGAAATTTTCACAAAAACTCCTTTAGAAATGAAATTTTGAAAAAAAATTCCTATAGGAATGAAATTTCAATAAAATTCTCCTATAGAAATAATATTTTGCAATTTTTTTTGTTTGGTAGTTTTTTGGTAAAATGTTCTCCAAAGTTTTTGGTTAGAT
>PGFW01038873.1:0-13898 GCA_003123925.1 Haematobia irritans | reverse complement strand
ACCAGCGTGGAGCATTCAATTGTTGCTGTGGATGTTCACTTGAGCTACCACTATTTCTGTAGCTTTGATCAACAAATTGATTGGGAGTACGCAGTTACATAGCCAGGAGCTGTAAGTAACAAAAAAACCAAATGGATTAGTTTTGGAAAGTGTAAAATAAAATAATCATCTTTCGTAATTGAAATTAATTTCAGGTATTTAATTTATACCCTTTTATAGCTTTTATTTCAAGTTTTTTTTGCATACAATGTCAAATTTTATTTTTCATTTAGAAAATTTTGTAAAATTTTTATTTCCATAGCAAATTTTGACATAATTTTTATTTCTACAGAAAATTGAGACAAAATTTTATTTCTACAGAACAATTTTGTCAAAATTTTATTTTCTATCAGAAAATTTTGTCAAAATTTTATTTCTATTAGAAAATTGTCAAAATTTTATTCGGTCTATAGAAGATTTTATGAAATTTTATTTCTATACGAAATTTTTCAATCAAATTTTTTATTCTATAGACCATGTCAAATTTTGTTCTGCGAAATTGCATATTTTATTTCTATTAAGAAAATTTTGTCAAAATATTTATTTCTATAGACAAAATTTTGTCAAAAATTTATTTCTAGTAGAACACTTTTGTCAAAAATTTGTATTTCATAGAAATGTTGTCAACAATTTATTTCTAGTAGAAAATTTTGTTCAAAATATAATTTTCTATAGACAATCTGTGTCAAATTATTTCATTCTATAGAAAATTTTAGTCAAAAATTTTATTTCTATAGAACATGTTTGTCAAAATATTTTTACAAATTCTATCAAAACTTTTTTCAAATATTTTAAATTTATTCTATAGAAAATTTTGTCAAATTTTCCATTTCAATAGAAAATTTTGTCAAAATTTACTGAAGTGAAAATTTTGTCCAAATTTTTATTTCTATATGATAAATATTGTCAAAATTTTATTTCTATAGAGACAATTTTGTCAAATTTTATTTTTATAAGACAATCTTGTCAAAATTTTATTTCAATAATAAAATTTTCTTCAAATTTTATTTTCTAATATTGACAAAATTTTTCTATAAAATTTGTAATTCTATTTAGAAAATTCTTGTCAAAATTTATTTCTATAGAAAATTTTGTAAAGTTTTTTTTTCAATAGAAAAGTTGTCAAATTTATTTCTATAGAAAAACTTCAAAACTTTTATTTCTAAGGAAATTTTTGTCAAAAATTTTAAATCTCAATTAGAACAGTTTTGTCAAAATTTTATTTCAGAAATTTTATCAAATTTTTATGTCAATTTCATAGAAAAATTTTGTCATCAATTTGTATTTCTATAGAAATTTTGTTCAAAAAGTTTAATTTCTTTATAAAAAATTTGTCAATATCTTATTTATAGAAAATTTGTTAAAATTTTATTTCTATAGGAATGTTGTTAACACTTTTATATCTATGGAAATTTTGTCAAAATTTTTGTCTCTATAGAAAATTTTGTTCAAAATTCTTTATTTCTATAGAAAAATTTGAAAACATTTTATTTCTTTAGAAAATTTAGGTGTCAAAATTTTATTTCTTAAAAAATTTTGTCCACATTTGATTTCTATAGAAAAATTGTTGTTCTCAAAATTTTATTTCTTATAGAAAATATTGCAAAATCTTTATTTTCTATTAGAAAAATTGCTGACGAAATTTTCATTTTCTATAGAAAATTGCTTGACAAAATTTTATTTTCTATAGAAAAATTTTTATCAAAAATTTTATTCTTAGAAAATGTTGTCAAAATTTTATTTCTATAGAAATTTTGTCAAAATTTTATTTCTATAGAAAATTTTGTCAAAATTTTATTTCTATAGAAAATTTTGTCAAAATTTTACTTCTATAGAAAATTTTGTCAAAAATTTTATTTTCTAAGAAAAATTGTGTCAAAATTTTTATTTCTGTAGAAAATTTTTGCCAATGATGAAAATTTAGGTCAGAGTGCTTTTGGGCACAAGGGCAAACGCTGTTGAATTTGGAAAAAATCGGATCAATATCGGATCATAGATTGGTTCCCATATAAAGGGTGATTTGTTTAAGAGCTTGGCATAACTTTTTTTTAAAAAACGCGATAAAAATTTGCCAAAATCTTCATCGCTTCTTTATTGAAACGTTAGATTGGTCCATGACATTTTTACTTTTTGAAGATTAATTTCATTTAAATGTTGGACCGCGGGCTGCGTCTAGGTGCGTCCATTTCGGAAAGTCCAATTTTGGGGCAACTTTTTCGAGGACATTTCGCCGGAATAGCCGCAGATTTTCTTCGGAAATGTTGTCTTCCAAAGCTGGAATAGTTGCTGGCTTATTTCTGTATGACTTTAGACTTTGACGTAGCCCACAAAAAATAGTCTAAAGGCGTCAAATCCATGATCTTGGCTGTGCTCCACTTACCGGCTTCCATTTCTTAGATGAATTGTTCTCCTGAAGTTTTCCCTCAAAATGGCCATAAATCGCGAGCTTGTGGGCATGTAGCGCCATCTTGTGAACCACATTGTCAACCAAGTTCAGTTCTTCCATTTTTTGGCAACAAAAAGTTTGTTAGCATCGAACGATAGCGATCCCATTCACCTTAACGTCGAGCGTCAACAGCTATCTTTTGAAAAAATACGGTCCAATGATTCCAACGCCAGCGTACAAACCACACAAACAGTGCATTTTCGGGATGCATGGGCAGTCTTTGAACGGCCTCTGGTTGCTCTTCACTTCCAAATGCGGCCAATTTTGCTTATTTACGTATCCATTCAACCAGAAATGAGCCTCATCGACTTATTAACAAAAATTTGTCTGATAAAAAGCGGATTTTTCTTGCAACTTTTCTAGGGCCCATTTCACTGAAAATTCGACGTTGTTGGCAGATCGTTGTCTATTCATTTGATGAAATGTCAAAGCATACTGAGCATCTTTCTCTTTGACACCATGTCTTGAAATCCCACGTTGATCTGTCAAATCACTATTGCCCCATGAAAATCCTAACCTTCAAAGAATCACCCTTTATATTGTATCGCCCGATAATCTACAAATCGGGGTCAGGTTGCGCTTTTATTACTTATCGATTGTCGTCAAATTTAGCACATGGTAATATTTTTTATCGCTCTTCAAGTCTTCCAAATTTCATCAAAATCGGTTAGATTTAGATATAGTTCTCATATATTATGTATCGCCGATTTTTGCCAAATTTTGGCCATTAAAACCCTTATTTATCAACTGATTCTTAGTTAAACTTGCCTTACTATTAATCTTTCATAATACTAGACCAATATGCCTGCAAAAAATTCATCCAAGTCGTTCAGATTTAGATATAGATTCTTAGATGTATGCTAGCGCCCGATTTTCTCAAATTGGTCATAAACCTTATGTATCAAACTGATCTTTCTTAAAATCTAGCACAAGGTAACCTTCTGGGTATCAACCAAAACCTGACAAAATATCATCCAAATCGGTTCAGATTTAGCTATAGCTCCCATATATATGTATCGCCCGATTTTTGCCAATTTGGTCATAAAACCTTTATTTATCAAACCGATCTTTACTAAAATTTAGCAACAAGCGGTACCTTCTGTGGTAATTTCAACCAAACTGCCTTATTTATTTACCGATCTTACTCAATTTTAGCACAACGGTAACCTTCAGTGATAATCAACCAGACCTGAAAAATATCATCCAAATCGGCTTCAGATTAGCTATAGCCTCCCATATATATGTATTCCCACAATTTTTCAAAATTTTGCCCCTAATTAAAATTTATTTTTGACCCTAGTGGCCTTATTTTATTTACGCGATCTTACTCAAACTTTACCACAAGGTAACTCTCTCTGCGTATCAATAAAAACCTGCAACAAATATCATCCAAATCGATTCACTTTTAGATATAGCATCCCATATATATATACTATATATATATGCACAGTTCGATTTTCCTTAAATTTGTACCTTAAATCTACTTATTTAATTGACATATGTCACTTTTCAATTTCAAATATAGATTGTATCAGCCGATCGAAATTAGACTTACTTATAGCTCTTACATAAATATATTGCTCCGATTTTTTTCACAAATTTAAATACATTATTCCACACTATTGGCGCGATTTCCTATTTATTTTAATTCAATGAACTCAATTATTTAGTGGGCTACTTACTATGTAGGGGGGCCACGCGTGAGCGTGCAATGGTTAGTTTATTGCCGCCTTGATATACACGGGGTCGTGCGGTTTCAAACCCAGTTTCGACCAACACTACAAAAAGTTTTCAGCGGTTTATTATCCCACCTCAGACTGCTGGTGATATTTCTGAGTGTTTCAAAGCTTCCCTAAGTGGTTTCTCTGCAATGTGGAACGCCGTTCGGTACTTCGGCTTTAAAAATGACGTCCCTGTTCATTGAGCTGAACATAGAATCTGGCAGCAACTCAGTTGATAACAGATGAAGTTCACCACTGTGTTTATCGCAATGGACTGAATCGATCTAGTGAGCTTGATATATCGGGCTGCCACTACATTCAAACCTTAACCTAATCTGTAAGTGCTAAAACCAATATAGCTCCTAATATCGCCCCCCCCCCCCCCCCCCCCCCCCCCCCCCCCCCCCCCCCCCCCCCCCCCCCTAGGCGTTTCTGCTTCAGATTGCTTGACAAATTGCAATAGACATGTGTTCTTAATATTCATAAATAAGAATGCGGTTTGATCTTCCCAACCTTATGTTTAAGTAATTCACTGGCGGGTGGTTTAGGGTATGATATAGTCGGCACCGCCCGACTTATCTTAATATACTTGTTTAAAATATATAATTTGATCTCCTTTAACAATGTTTTTCACTTACATGCCATTGCCTGGACCGCATAGGATGAATGGAGTATTGAAACTAGGCTGAGCTGTGTGTATGTAGGAAGTTTGCTCACATTGAAATGGGAATAATACGTTCCTGTAAAGAAAAGTTGTAGTAATTTATTTAATCTTCTTGAAACTGATTTCAGTTTGATTAATCTACACGCAAAAAACTGGTTGGCCAAAAAGTTTACCAATTTAAAATTTTTAATGTAATTAAAAAAAATATTTTAATGATATTAAACACTTATTTGAATACACTATTTTTTTTAATAAAAACAATTAAGTTATTAATGAAATCAATTTTTTAAATGACCAATAAAAGTTTAATTGACGGACTTGTGATTGATATTATCATTGAAGAATTTTCAAATAAAAAATTAAATTGGATTTAATTATATTTTCGTGGATTGACAACAAGATTTTTTATACACATAAAAACTTTTTGTTTATAATTTTTAATTGGATTAATTAATTTGTTGATTGAAAACAATTTATGATTACATAAAAAGTTTATTGTTTTTTTTATTCAAGTCGCAAATCATGAATTCTGATTTAATTTTATAATTGGAATCCCTATACAAATCAAAAAATGTTAATTCATTAAAAATTATTAGAAATAAAATTTTTAAAAAATAAACTAAAAAAATTTTAGCTTTAAAATTAAAATCAAAGAATGATTCTTTTAAATGGTTTTTTTAATTCATTTCATAATTTGGTTATATTCGATTTTGTATCTTTTTAATACTTTCAGTTAAAATTTTTAATAAATGTTTTAAAAATATTATTCATTTTTTTATAAGTTATTTATTTATTGTACTTTCATAATTAATTAATTTTTAATTATTATAATTCAATTTATTTTATAAAATAAATAATCTAGGATTATCGACCTAAAATCCATTTGTTCTCATTATTTTTTTATATTTAAATATCAAATGAACTGAGAAGTTAATTGAAGATGTGTCTTTTAAGTGTTTTTCTATATTATTTCAATATTTGGTATATATTTGAATGTTTGTGATCTTTTTTGATTTGTTTCAAATGAAAATTTTAATTATATTTTAAAAAAAATAATTAAATTTTTTAGTTATTTTATTTATTTATTTTATTAACTTATGTTATTATTATAAATTGTAACAGAAATAAGTAATTAGTGCCATTGTTCTCATTATTTTTTTATAATAAAAGACAATATTGATGAATTGGAGTAATGTTGGATTGAAAGAATGCGTTCTTTGTAAGTGATTTTTTTAAAAATTAATTTTCATAATTTGGTTTAATTCGAATTAATTTGCATTAAGAATAATTGATACAATTATCTTTTTATAAAAAACCAAAAATCAAAAAAAAAATGATAAAAGCATTAAGTTAATAGATGCCAATGATTAATACATTTTTTAAATTAAACCAAAATTATTAATTGGTTAAAACTTCTTATGTAAGCTAAACGGAAATGACTAAGTCAGTTAAAAAAGGACGGAATTTTTTTGTTATAATTTTAAATAAAAACTTATTTCAACAAAACATTGTTTAATCAGATAAAAACTAAAAAATTCAGATTAGAAACTAATGAAATAGTTACGTTTTTAATTAAAAAATTAATTTGTTTTTTCAAATCACATCAATTAAATTTTTAATTGAATCAATTAAAAAATTAATTGAAAATTTTCAAATCAAATTAATTAATTTTGTAAATATTTTTTCATGTCCAATTAAAGCTGTGATTTGATTACAAACATTTTCGTGATTGAAGACATTTTCAATGAAAAAATTAATTGGAACAATTAATTTCGTGAGTTGAATCAGTAAAAGTTTTTTTTGTGTGTTATTAATGTCACAATTTTCGTGATGAACTAATTTCAATTAAAAATTAATTGAATCAAAATTTGTTTGATTAAAAAAGAAAACACAAATTTTTTTCTGTGTATTACTTATACCACGATGTTCTCTTACCCTAGACCACTGTTGATTTGTTCGTTGTTGTTGGTATTTTGAATCGATTTTGTATTGCATTTGTAAACCGCAAGCCAGTTGGTGTATTATGTGAGCTCCGAAATTTTGAGTTATCGGCTGATTGTTATAACCATTGCCTTGTATTATAGCTGATACATTGCTGATAGGGTTGTTGTTGTTGCTGCTGGGGTTGCGGATTGGGGTACTTGACTTTGGACGGTACCTGTTGCTAGATGGCGCTGCGAGATTTCATTACGATTCAATGATGAGGCATCACATTGCCATTTTCCTTGCGGTCCGTGCCCATGGTGCCTGTTCTGTTTGCTTGTGCTGGAAGAAACTCATCCAACGTAATTGCTGATTGGGTGTTTTGTGCTTGGGTGAACCCATTTGACGCATGGTGTGATCACGTTGGGACTGCTGTTGCATTTGTTGACGGAACAATATTTGACATGAGGCTCGATGGGAGCAGCTAAGGTTTGCCTATATAACAGAGAACCCACATTTGATCTAAGAAATAAAAATAATGTCATTTAATCTTATTTTTCGGGATCTTTACGTTGAGAGAAAAAGTTTCGAGCCAAAAGAAAACAAAAATTGGAAATATAACACTAAAAATTTTTTTTTTTTAATTTACGTTAGTAAAAAATATCAGCTACATTAGCAGAGTATCTGCTGATAAAGGAAACTGTTTCATTTCAATTAAATAAACAAATTATAATATTGTACCAGCAACAAAATTTGGAAGTATGTTTCAACAAATATTTCTTTTAAAGAGCATCCGAATTCACCATAAATTTTTTTTCCATTCGGCATTGAAGTTTCTTTTGGGTCAGTCATAGAAAATAAAACTATTGGAGATATAAAAGCAAAATTTAAATTTTGGGACAATAAATGTCGCCAAAAATATAATAAGAAAATCAACAAAAATAGTAAAAAAAAACAATTAAAATATAAAATTAAAAATTTTATGCCACGGGCATAACTTTTTCATTTCCAATGAGAAGTTATTTTTTTGCAAAATTACTGTGAATTTTAAATTTTTACGGAGTTTAAATGAAACAAATGTATGCCGAAAATAACAAAATAAAAAGATGTATAATATAACCATATATTTTTTTGTTCATACTAATACAAGAACATCTGGGTAAGTAGTTTCAATGTTATTGCCTTGTTTGTCATACTACGATCATATCACAAACATTTGAATTCGTTTCGACTTTTTGTGTTCAATGCATTTGAGGACTGATGTGCTTTTATTGCTAATTGTTCTGATGCCAACAAGTCCCAGGTGCAACCCCTGGTCGGTAGCGAAATAGTTTTCAATTGTTAAAATTCAAATTAAAAAAAATAAAATCATTTCTTCATTCAAATGAACCTTCCGAGGCCAAAATTCTAAAGCAATGCAAAGGGATCCAAAAACGGAGTACTTCCGTCCTATGAAAGTCCATGTAAAATTCATTGGAAATGATACAAGTTTGCACTACTTCGGTCGCAAAATGGGGAGATTCAAATACTTTTTTGGAAACTCTTTTTTTTTGCTGGGATGTTTATTAATTTATGTTCGTTTTTTTAAATAAAAAATTTACTTTAATTTAATTCAATTTTTCATGATTCATTTTATTTCTTTAATTGAGATTCTGTGAATTAATCTATTCCGTAATTTGAAAAAATCACAATAAAAATTCAAATTATATTTTCGGTGTATTTTTTATGTTTCAATTAAAAATTAAATTTAATTAAATCCATAAAATTTTTAATTTTCAAAAATTTTCTAAAAATTTTTCACGTTGAAATTAAAATTAAATTTTGAAAAAAATCCTTTGATGAAATTTTATTTTTATGTTTCGTCTATCCATTCATTTTTATCTATATTTATTCTATGAGACAATTTGTTCCAAAATTTTATCTCTATAGAAATTTTGTCACATTTTTCTATAGAAATTTGTCAACATTTTATTTAATATAGAACATTTTGTCAAATTTTATTTTCTATAGAAAATTTTAGTACAAAAGTTTTATTTCTATAGAAAATTTTGGTAAAAAATTTTATTTCTATTAAAAAATGTTGTCAACAGTTTTATATTTCTATAAAAAATGTTGTTCCAAAAAATTTTTTTTTTTTTTATTTCTATAGAAAATTTTGTAAAAATTTTATTTCTATATAAAATTTTGTCAAAAGTTTATTTCTAAAGAAAATTTTGTCAAAATTTTATTTCTATAGAAAATTTTGTAAAAATCTTATTTCTATAGAAAATTATGTTAACGTTTTCTTTCTATATGAAATTTTATCAAAATTTTTTTTCTATAGAAACATTTGTCAAAATTTTATTTCAATAAAAAATTTTGTAAAAATTTTATTTCTATGACATAATTGCATGTCAACGTTTTATTTCTATAGAAAATTTTGTCAAAATTTTATTTTCAATTAAGAATTTTGTCAAATTATATTCTATAGAAAATTTTGTCCAAAATTTTATTTCTGTAGGAAAATTTTTCAAAAACTATTTATTTCTATTAGAAAATTTTTTTGGAAAAATTTATCTCTATTCAAAAATTTTGGCAAAAATTCTATTTCTACAGAAAATAATTTCAACGTTTTTATTTCTATAGAACATTTTTGTCAAAATTTTATTTTCTATAGAAAATTGTCGGTCAAACTTTTTTTATTTCTATAGAAAAATTTGTCAAAATTATATTTCTATTAGAAAAATTGTGGTCAAAATTTTAAGCTAAGTCTATCAGAACTATTTTTGTCAAACTTTTATTTTTATTAGACAATTTTGTCAAAATATCATTCGGTAGAAAAAATTTTCCAAAATTTTTATTTTCTATTAGAAATTTTTGTGCAAAATTTTATTCTTATGAAATAATTTTTGTGAAAATTTTATTTCTATTAGAAAATTGTCAAAATGTTATTTCTTCTGAAAATTTGCTCAAAATTTTAATTTCTCATAGAAAATTTTATTTCTATAGGAAAAATTTTTGTCAAAATGTTTATTTCTATAGAAAATTTTTGTCAAAATGTTATTTCTGTAGAAAATTTGTCAAAATTTTATTTCTATTATGAACATTGCCAAAATTTTATTTCTATAGAACATTTTTGCCAAAATTATTTCTATTAGAAAAATTTTGTCAACATTTTATTTTTCTATAGAAAATTTTGGTCAAAAGTTTATTTCTATTGCAATTATGTCGACCTTTTATTTCTATAGAAAATTTTGTCAAAATTTTATTTCAATAGAAAATTTTGTCAAAATTTTATTCCATAGAAAATTTTGTAAAAATTTTATATCTATAGGAAAATTTTTGTCAAAATTTTATATCTATATGAAAATCTTTCGTCAACATTTTTTATATCTTATAGAAAATTTTCGTCAAAATTTTATTTCTATGTATCATTCTGTCAAAATGTTATTTCTATAGAAAATTTTGCCAAAATTTTATTTCTATAGAAAATTTGGTCAAAATTGTATTTCTATAGAAAATTTTTGTCAATATTATTTTTTCTATAGAAATTTTATCAAAATTTAATTTCCATAGAATTTTGTTCAAATTTAATTTTATAGAAAAATTTTGTGGCAAAATGTTGTGTCCATTTTCAATTCTGATTTTAAACACCATCTATTATATTAAAACGGGGCTTACTATTGGCGATTTACGCGCTTTAATCACCTCAGCAAGCTTACGAAAGCCTTACTAAAAAAGATGGAAAAAGGATTAACAGCTTTGCAGCAAATTTACCTTCTAAATTGGAAATAAAAATCAATCCAGGCAAACCAGGCAATTATATTCCCTTTTAATAAATCTCCAAACCGTCTGCCCAGGCGTTGTTTCTAAACTTTTGGTAATGAGAGACATTACTATATCTGGTAGTGTAAAATTATCCTAGTGCCGTCACACTGATAATAAACTCACATTTGGCAAACAGCATTGATGATATCCGCCAAAAAGGTTGCCTCAAAAACTATCACTGCTTTATGGTCACTACTTCACAGAAACTCGTATCTCAATCACGAAAATAAAAATCTGCTATTCAAAAGTGTAATTAGACCTTCTATTACATGACGCGGTCCAATTTTGTGCCATAGCAGCCAAAATCGTCCACTTGAAAAAGTTGGCAAGTTCTTCAAAACAAATGCCTAAAGATGATAAATATTAAGCATTTTGGATGATATCTACATCTGATCTCCACAAAGAAACAGGATACATGAAATTGGAAGAATTTTGCTTTTCCATGCTAATTCTAATTACCATGAACAAAGCAAAACTATTCTCCTTATCCGCTTGATAAGGTCTTTGCTGCGAATAAGATTTTATTAATACTCAATTCATTATAATTATCAAATTGGAAGTCGTTATGTTTATTCGTGGCTATTCCCGCAATATCCTGTTATAGTCATCTATATTCCAAAATATTTGAACCTGATTTATGAATTAATGTATATAAAGGTTTTATCCTAATTTTCCCTTTTAAAAATATATAGATAAATATTAGATTGAAACATTATTGTTAATATTCTTCTGTATGAATAATCATTATCTTGTAGCAATATTTCTAAAAGATAAAAAATCTCATCCAAACATGTAATTATTAATGGAGAAATGAAGGACTAATAAAGACGATTATTCAAAAATTGAATGAATGGAAAAATTGTTATTTCTATAGGAAATTTGTCAAAATGTTTATTTGTATAGAAGATTGTGAAGATCTTATTTCTATAGAAAGTTATGTTATCGTTTTCTTTCGATATTGACATTTATCAAAATTTTATTTCTATAGACAATTTTTGTCAAATTTTATTTTAATTAAAAAATTTTGTAAAATTCTTTATTTCTTATTGCAATTATTTCAACGTTTTAATTTCTAGTAGAAAATTTTTGTCAAACTTTTATTTCCTTATAGAAAAATTTGTCAAAATTTGTTCTATTAGAAAATTTGTGTCAAAATTTTTAATTCTAATTGGAATATTTTGTCAAAACTTTTATTTTCTATAGAAATTTTGTCAAATTTTATTTCTATTAGAAAATTTGGGGTCAAAATTTTATTTCTATAGAAAATTTTGTCAAAATTTTATTTCTATAGAAAATTTTGTCAAAAGTTTAATTCTATAGAAAATTTTGTCAAAATTTTATTTCTATAGAAAATTTTGTCAAAATTTTATTTCTATAGAAAATTTTGCCAAATTGTATTTCTATAGAAAATTTTGTCAAAATTGTATTTCTATAGAAAAATTTAGTCAAAATTTTATTTCTATAGAAAATTTCTGTCAAACAGTTTATTTCTATTAGAATTCTGTCAACCTTTTAATTTCTAATAGGAAATTTGGTCAAATTTTTATTTTTATAGAAAATTTGTCAAAAGTTTTATTTCTTTTGGCAATTATGTCAACCTCTTTATTCCTATAGAAAATTTTGTCAAAATTTATAATTTCCATAGAAAATTTCTGTCAAATTTTATTTCTATATAAACATTTGTCAAAATGTTATTTCTATAAAAAATTTTGCCAAAATTTTATTTCTATAGAAAATTTTGTCGAAATTGTATTTCTATAGAAAATTTTGTCAATATATTTTTTCTATAGAAAATTTTATCAAAATTTAATTTCCATAGAAATTTTTGTCAAAATTTAATTTCTATAGAAAATTTTTGTCAAAATGTTATTTCTATTAAGAAAATTTTTTTTAAAATTTATTTTCTATAGAATATTATGATGAAGTTTCTCTCTCAGTGTACATCAATTTAACATTTGCCTTCGATCAATTTTTAATGAAATTTTATTTGTGTTCACTCAAACAGTGTCTACTTACCGGTTTGGGCCCTTGATAGGGTGACGTTTGACCCCCAGTGCTAAAATCGGCGAGAAGTTCTTTGTTGTTGATTGTTGTGGCATACTGCCGGTTAGAAAGGTTGAGGGTGCGGATTGGGCGATGGTGGGGCTTTGTTTGTTGCGGTGTCTTGACATCGTTGAGTGCGCCATTGGTACTGTTTGGGCCTGCTGAACACCATTAGTTCATTGGCATTTTGCTATGTGATTTCTAAGGAATGGTTTGGATTAGATGTTATTGGTGATTTAGTAGAAGGTTCGGTTTGTTTATTACTTAGATTAGGCATTAGAAAAGTGGTATACTATAGTGCGTCTATAAATTTTGAGTCCCTAGGATACAGAAACGCTTGCCTACCAATCGGGCTATATGATGGAGCTAAGTATCTTTTCCGTGGGTTTATGCGCCATCACCAGGGCTTAATTAGTTGGAGGGATAGTTTTATTTTTGTATTTTAGTTTAAATCGCCTGGAAATTTCTTATGATGGAGGGCTGTTGAGGTTAATGATGACAGTTAAATCCAGATTTTTTGATTTTCAGTTTTACTTTTTATGTGAAGGTACACGCCAGACGACCTAGTCTTTGAAATTCCAAGCTAAAAACTAAAATAAATGTTAAATCCTTCATCTGAGGACGAAAAAAAAACCAACGAACAGCAGACACACACAAAAGTCACATACACATGTATACATTGAAAACTTCCTATCTCAAGTGTTCATCCAGGTAGGGGTATAGGGTATTAACAATGGCGGACCGTGATGTTCGGTTCAGGTACGACTTATAGGCTAAAAACAGAAAGACCTCTGTGCTCACTTGACAGCCATGGTACCTTACGGAATGGGGCAGGCACATCATTCAGAAATTCACGGCGCCTGGTGATATTTTAAAATTCTAAGGCTGACCAACTTGTTTATATCATGACTCTAGACTAAAATCGAGAGAGAACAAATCAATTTTGTCAACAATCAACAAATTAATTTGATACATTCAACAATTCATTTTTGATTGTAGTTTCTTCATAGAAATGATGAGTAAATTAAAAAATCAATTGATCGTTTTTAATTGGATAATTGTTACAATTAATTTTGGTATTTGATTAATTGTACAATTAGTCGAATCATTAAATTTTTAATGGAATATTCGATAATAAAATAATCCTTAAAATATCCAAACGATTTTAATTTATTTTCGAAATTCCCATTGATTCATCACGGCCTTTGTTTTTGACTTTCTCGCTGTTAAGGGAGAAGATAAAGCCTTCGAAACA
>PGFW01038866.1:21212-32954 GCA_003123925.1 Haematobia irritans | reverse complement strand
ATTTTTTCGGATTTGGATTTAATTTCGATTTTTTGGGGGTGGTCTAAACTTATGCTCCTTTTTCGCTCTAGGACGCACTCAGTTTTAGGGAGATATGAGCAAAATAACATTTGCATTGAAAAATTTAATTTTTTCGGGATGTTGAATGGAATTTTTATGACCCATATTTCTATTTACATTTTTCTATTTTTTTTTGTATTTGATTTTCATAGGAAAAAATGATATAATATTAATGTATTGGCCTTGTTAGGCTTTGGTATATATGAAATAAATAAAATAAATAAAACTAGAATAACCCCGGCCCGCAATTCGCTGCGCGACCTCCCGAATCTATTTTCGTTTTTATTATTCAACCATATCCTTCGACCTTGTAAAACTCAAATTCGACAAATGATTTGAACTCTTTTCGAAATAAGACCGTCAGGGGAAGTCATGGCAACAAAAATCTGAGACTGCATTTAATCACAGAAAAGTAATATAGTTACCCTAAAATATGTCCATATTAACATTTTCTTAAAAGTGTTGGACACCGCGGAACATGCCTGAAAGAACCCTCTACCGTTGCCTGTCATCACTTCATGTTAAATTTTGAGTTTTTTTATTAAAAAAGTCTGCAGAAGTCTATTGGAAAAATCATAATAATTATTACCGAAGTTCCGTTTAATCGACATAATCGCTCTACTTGTCTATTTTTTAAATAAAAAAGTCCGAGGCAAAGGCAACCCCCTCCTTCGTCTCCCGGACCAGATATCGTTAAATTCACATACCCTATATTCCCGCTTCCTCCAAACCAGGCCATCTGAAAAATCATGTACCTATATTAAATTTAAGTCATCTTCTCCCAATTTCACAGTAATCGGAGAGGTTAGATTTTTTGCCTCTTAATTTTTTAAAGGGACTTTCACTTTCTCTACAAATTGCAAGAAAATCTGTAAAAACTTTTTTCTTCAAGGTTTCATAGCTTGTGGGGACAAGGAGAGGTTCCCGTCCAGATATACCAAAACAACTAACTACACCTGTCTGGAAATCTGTAAACTTTTCTCTCAAGTCTTAATAGCGTGGGGCAAGGCAGAATGGTTCCGTTATCAATACCCAAACTCAACTACATTCATTTTATTGATTTCATTAACCATACCCCTACGGCCTTTGTAAATTTCAGAGTGAAACTTGAGTGACATTATAGGCTTTTTTCCACGTATAGAGGAAGTCTTCCTGCCCCTCCAAATATCGAAAATGATATATCGTTATTTTTCTGTTAGATCCGTCTCATGAAGAATCTCAGCTATATTATAGCCAAATTTTTAAACAGACAAGCAAGGGGAGGCCCCCTCTCCCTTTCCGAATATCACAAAATTCAGATATCCATTTATAATCAATATAGCCTACCCCACATCCTCAGTAAATTGGAAAAGTGTAATTGTTTCACGGTATGTACTTAGTCTCCCTAAATTTCAGCAGTCGACGAAATTTTAGTTTTTATCCTGTACTTTAAAAAAAAAAAGTCGGAAAAGGGGATGCCCCTCATTCGAAAATTAAAACTAGATGTTCTTTTCCCTAGACGCCCCCGCCCCCTCAACCCTTCCCCTGAAAATTTCAAAAGCAAATCGGATAATTCTTATTCCAATTTTCAAAATGCGGGCAAGGGTTGAGGCCTCCCTTTCCATCCAAATAATTACTGCTACCCTAAATAAATTTCATAACCTCGCGACCGTTGTTCCTGCTAAATCTCAAGCTAAATCAGTGATTTTTTGTTGCGATTACGTACTTGTAACAAAAATTCGTACTAAAGGCCGGTTCGGTCACTTCCGCGAACCACAATTATGGAGAAAGATTAACAGTAGCGCGCGTTTTTATCTTTGTCGTACAATCATCCCTAAACCTTCCTTGGCAATTTCACCAAATCGGCCAAAACTTTGGCCCAATTTTGGAAAAAAGCCGGCGCAAGGGGTATGTCCCCATCCCACCAGATAAGTCAAAAATTAGTATACCCTATTTTCACACATGCGTTCTGCTTCTCCGAACATTTTTCGCCGTATGTGAAAAAAATTAAATCTTTATTTGTGTAAACAAAAAGCAACTGCCGGATGAATTAGCAAAATATAAATTTGTAATGTGCGCTGTTTGTAAAAAAAAGATTTTCCCGCTTTTCCGGTGAAACTTTTCCTTTGAATCTATCTTTGCTATAAACTTCACAGAGCCAAGACCCGTTACAACGAATGTAAACACCGTGCGAAATCAGTTCGTGCGTGCGTTCTTGGAGTCGGTGCATCAGACCATGGCGCTTGTATATATAAAAAAATTTTTCCCGCTTTCCGTGTCGATTTTCTTTTTCTTGATTTTCTTTTGCTATTAACTTACGGAGCCCGATACTTTTTTCCAACAAAATGCAAATACCGTGGGAAATTGTTTTTTCGTGCTCGTCTGGAGTATTGCGTCAGTGAATGGGAAAACGGACTTATTTTTATATATTTTTTACCTAATTTTACCAAATTTCAAATTCACTTGATTAATTTTTGCATAATTTAATTTCTATGAAAACTTATTTATAGAAAAATCTCTCAATACTTATTTCTTGAGAGTTTTAATAGGATTATAATTTGCCCAAATTAGTCAAATAAAAATGGAATACCCATGGCGATTAAGCGTCGGCTAATATCGCTCACTTTTCGGTCACATTCACGAAGAAGCTTTCTCTATAGGCTAGAGCTTAGACCACTGGGTAGTTTAAAAATAATAAATAACAAATTAAATTTTACAAACTATGTATGAACTTTATTCCCGACGGAACGGATCAGTTGCATATTAATTTATCCTTGTATGACGTAAATCAAACCATCCAGATCACAATCAATCTTAAAACAAAAATAAAACTTGAAGAATCATAAAAGCGTGTTCGCTTTGTAAATTGACAGGAACTAAACTCCCAATACAAGCCCAGCCATCTATCCATCAACAGATGAAGTAAAGACAACAGAAAACATATCGAAAAGAAACATTTGAGTCTTGTGCTCTTCAGCAGTGAGTTCCAATTATATGGCGATTCTTGGTTTTCTTGTTAAATACACTGCCCCCATTAATTTATGTTTATCTCATAAGACACCAAAAATCAGTTATCCGCAGCATCACCAATGACTGTCGATCATCGTAATCATTAATAATCATCGTCCTTGACATTATCTCAACATGCTGTGTTTTCAAAGGAATTTTTGTGTGTATTTATAAAATATATTTAGTAGGGAGAATATGCATTTGGCACCGTCGTATATGATATTATATGGGTAATTGATGGACGAATGGAATGGATTGGATGATTTAGTTGTAACGATAACCCAGTCAAGGCCTGTCAGGCTACCTGGCAATGGCTAATGGAAAGGTGTCAAAGGGGCCACCAATATTTTGCACGAATTTCCCCCCATCTTATTTGACGTTTATTAAACGAATTGAAACAACGATGTATTAAGGTGGCTTCGGTTCTATGGACACCTGGAACATCACATACTAAACATTACAGGACTAGCGAGGCTCTTTTTAATACATACTTAATAAAGCTGGGCAGCTTAATGACTCAAACCTCATCACACTTTGCTATTGAGAAATATTTATTTATTTGTGTGAGGTGGAAAAAAGTAATATTTATATGGTGTTCCTTCATTAAATTAAGGCATAATGTTTGTGTTGTTGTTTTCTCTCTGGCATAAATGTATAATTTAGGCTAGTTCGGTAGTATAAAAGCGTTTTATGGGGATGAAATGAATTATGGGAATAATCGGTTATTTTTGATTTTTAGTCATTTTTGATCTATTTTCTTAGATAGCACAAAATTATTATTCATAATCATTTTTGTATAAGAAGTCCCTGTATGAAATGTATGAAGCATTTGATATACACAGAAAAAATTTTTTTTTGATTCAATCACGAAATTAATTTGATTTCCAATTAATTTTTTAATTTGAAAATGTCTTCATCACAAAATGATAGTATCAATTAAAAAATTAAATTGAAGGTCAATAAAATTTTTAATTGATCCAAATTAAAAATTAATTTGATACGACTTAACTTTTTGCTGATTGTTCCACTCCTTTCTTGTTTCACATTTAAAAAAATTTGTTGAATCAATTAAAATTTTTTTTAATTGAATATTTTTTAAAACTCAATTACAATTTAATAGGAAAATTTTTCGTGAAATTTTTTTCTGTTTACCGCTTTTTTGTATGGAAAAGACTATACCTTCAATACTTCAATTAATATAATGGACATATTTTTATTCATATATTTCGAATCCAGATATATTGGGTTAGGGATTTGTTGTTGGTAAGGCATCAGTATATATTGCTAACAGCTGTCATGTGGATTTGCCTGCATCATCCATAGGTTTTTTGAAGGATTCAGAATCTTTGTCAATGGTAATAAATACGGTTATGGGTATTGCTGCTGTCATTATATATCTGAACTAAGCGTTTCAACAAAAATTCTCTGTTTTACTGTAGGCAAAATTATTAGTAGACTACTTAATTTCTAATTTGGCGCAGAAATACTTGTCGTAAGTTGTTTGCGTATGACTTGTCAATTGAGATGACTGTCAAAACAATAGTCGCATTCAAAAAATCCTAAATAGAGGCCTAAACTATTGGCCGAAATCCTTGGCTTTTGCGATTGACGATAGTGGAATTTTCGTTTAAACTATAATGGATAATTCGTGAGTTTTTCAACAAATATTGTTCCAACGCCATCGTATTTGCCTTATTAAAGTTTAACATTGATTTCGAGAATTGGAAAAATTTCTTATAAATTTTTTCGGTCGGGATTTTTTTTGCCCATAGTTGGTTTATTTTGACCCTAAATACTTTAGACTTGATTGGTTCGGATATTTGCTGACACTAATACTAAAAGTCCATTCACATTATGCTGAAATGTAGTAAAAGTGGATTTGAAATCTCTTTGTTTTATAAAGAAAATGGACAGTTTGAAATTCTAAGTTGTAAAATTGGTTTCGGTAAGTGCACATGAGAAATGAGGTAAAAGTTAGCACGCCAGTATTATACTTAGAGTAGACGTTGTTTAATTCTATATCTTTACAAACTGCCGGAATATCCATATCGTTTCTCTTCCCTTGAAATTCCGCATTCGCTTTTTGTAGACCATATGATAAATGCCAAAATACATTTTGCAATGTCTCGTTTTCATCATCAAATGGATATCTAATAAGATTTCATCTTTTCACATAGACATTCTGAGATTCATGTTTTCCAGTTTGCTTTGGTGTGTTATATATGTCGCATCTCTACCATCAGTCATTATTTGATAAAATTTGTCTTTCCATGCTTCCCTTTTGGCTAAATTATTTTTTGAAATTTTTTCTTAAATCGAACCAAATTCCCTGTGAGCCGACCTCAATTTCTCTATTTCGGAAAAATATCTTAAAAAAAAAGCAATTTTATTGTTGTACGTAGTAATTTTATTAAAAACATTAAGCAAACTACGATAAGGACTTAGCAGTGAGTGTGACTAATACAATGGAAACTTAAAAACTATTATTTTAATTTATATTATTCGTTGGTATGAAAAATAGCCACATTTGTAATTGAAAAGGAAGAAACAATTAAAAACATATTTTGTTGATTGTTTATTTATTAAAAAAAAAAAATATTAATACAAAACGAAGAGAGAAAAAAACAAAAATGTCATGCTATTTATTTGTAATGTTGTTTGGCAAAAAATGGACACTTTTGTTAAAACAAAAACAAAAAAAAATTTGTATTAAGTTTTAAAAACTCTTAAAAATGTCGTGAATTTAAAATGAATACCATGGCCCTGTGACACGTCCCCTGATAACTAAGTATATTCCCATTTTCGTCACCACATCAACAAGAAGCATTCTATGTCAGCCGCCCCTGTTTATCGCACTTAGACCACTGTGCCTAGTCAAAACAATTAACTAAACCAAAATTAAATTTAATAACTATGTATGAACTTTCTCTCACCGAAATATTCAGAATTGCATATTAAATTTATCCTATACGACCGATAAATCACAATCTCTTCCTTATACTATATGATGGACTACTATACCGTCGCATTGCTACCAATACATAGTACATATTTGATTAAAAATGTGTCTTTTCCCTTGCTGTCCTTTGGCTAAATTATTTTTGACATTTTTCTTCTAATCGAACCAAATTCCCTTGAGCGCCAATTTTCCTATTCTGAAAAATATCTTAAAAGCAATTTATTGTAGTACGTAGCAATTTTTAATAAAATATTAAGCAAACTAGAAAGGACTTACAGTGAGTTACAAAACAATGGAAACTTTATATTTTAATGTATTTATGACTGGTTATGCAAATAGCCACAATTTGTAGAAACACTAATAAATAATATTTTGTTTGGTTGATTTACTTATTAAACAAAAACAAATGATTTGTATGTTATTGGTAAAACAATGGAAACTTTTGTAATAAAAATGAAAAAAAAAACAAAAAATCTTGTATAATTTTTTAAATTTTCACATCGATGTGTTAATTAAATTGTCAATTATATCCTTAGAAACCTTTTCCCACTCTGAAGTAACACTTCTATGAGATCAGTATTTTGGTGTATAGATTGTCGAAGGTCGCTAATGTTGGATCTACTATTATCCACAGATTTTCTAGACTCGGCGGATAGTTTAAATCTGCTGGACCCTTGAGGCAAAGCCGCATTTCATTCAAAAACTTTAAGTGGGTCATGCGCTTCCAGCGCTAAGATATGTCGAAAACTAGTTACACAGATCGGATAGTAACAACCTTGAGCAGAGGACTGACGCGACCGACAGAGACAAGGTGACCAGCTGAGTAGTGATGTTATTGGTTCATTGATCATGGGAACATCCACCGTTCCATGTGCATGTTAATTTCATCTGCGAATAAATCTTCCTGAGATATTATTTATAAGCCCATTCCCAGCTGGCCAGGATAATCCTTTCAATACTGAATTTGGAGCCGTTATCCATTGGTCCAAAAAAAAAAACTCACCTCTATGGCATAATCTACCATCCTCTGCGCAATGGTATAATTCTTTTTTTATTTGTCTGGTCCTGCCCGTGACCGGTAACATTTGAAACTGCATCATACAGCTCCGGCAGCAATGACATAATTGTATATTATATCTTAAAAATTGTATCCACTTTGAGATACTACAAGGCGGGCTCGTTCTGTTCTTTGTTACATTTACTGGAGCAAATTGCTCAATGTTTACAAACATCATTCGATTCATGAGATAATACACTCATTTCTCGCTACATACACTTCCCAAACAGCTGCAGCTTTAACTTATCATTTCGAACTAGGTCGCGCAGCTTATTGCCCCTCTATAAAAGGAACATGTTCAAATCATATTAGTCTGATCTTTCCCCGGGCTGGCGCGTAGTCTTAATATGGTCGACCATGAAGCTATTAAGATCTCATTATAATGTTTTATCTTAAGGATGCGCCGACGCAAATAACGTGCCGGAGGACCGCGCTCAAAGTTGCAACGAACATGACGAATATTGGTAAAAAAGTTCTCATCTGTGTTGCTCAAATGTTATGGCCTGTACGCTACTACGTTAACATACAAAAAGTCATTTTTCGGACTTATCTTTAATTTATTGGGCCGACAGGGGTTCACTTTCTTGAAAGGGTGTTTTCCGAAGCTTCGCGTGTGAAACGTTATATTTCAGATTTTTAGGACCTCAAGCATCAATAAACTTGATGGTTAGGCTTTCTAATAATCAATATTACCATAAAGTCGGTCTTGAATTTGAATTAAAACGTAATTCTTTAACCCCAACCAAGTACACTGTAAAAAGACGTATTTTAAACATGCTCTCGCGCGGGTGCCGTTAAAAGGCAAGCGGACTAAACCAACGAAATCAGATGCTCTGAATGCGAAGTTTTAACTTTCGATTAAAATGTCTAACGTACACATGCGGAGAATTTAAATAGCCACAGTGTGCAGTTAGGACGATTGTGTTGAATCTCGTCACCTACGTTTTTGACAATTACTACCTTGAATGATACTGTAATGAAAAATAATATATTAAAGATACCATCGCTTGATAAATTTGGATCATCTCTGTACAGAGTTGAGATCAGTGTTTACCTAAACCATCCACTTTTGTATGCGCCACCGGATGCGCGTCAAACCCGACCTCCCGCTGGTTCCACGGTCAACGCATTAGAGAAAATTAAAAGCTTTTGTCTAATTTGGTCCAATGTTGATAACTATATAGCTCATATTTGTATTCGTATGTTAATCGGTTTGTTTTGTTTCTTTATTGCTGATCGTGTTGTCCAAAGATGAATCAACCTACGGAAGCGCAATTTTAGAATTCACAAATAATATCGGATTAAATTAAATAATTAGAAATTTTTGTACAAATTTTGGTCCAATGGGTCGCAAGTAGCAAGCTCGATTTTTATATAGCTCATTTTGTATTCGCTATTGTTAATCGTTTTGTTTCTTTTCCATTGATCGTGTTGTCCAAATATGAGCATACAAGGGTATTTTAGAATCAAATAAATAATTCATACCCATGGACCGGGACAGGAGTTTGCGAGCCCTTACAAAAAGCTCTCCCGTTTTAGAGAATATGTAATTGTAATGTTTGAAAAAAACATGGCAAATCCATTAAAAATTTAGAAAAACTCTCCGAGAGGAAACTACTTAATAGTAGAAATAATATAAATATATATACGGACCTCATTTGGCTTACGTTATTTCCACTTTGTCTCTCTCGATGATTAAAGATCTTAAACATCGCGCTGATCAAAGACAGTCACGTTAAGACCTTTCACCTACCAAGCATACATTAAAAAAATTGTAAAATCTAAAAATAGAAAATTTATAAAAAATACAATATCGACTCATTTGGTTCGCGTACTTCTCTTTCCGACGATCACCATAGAAAAACTTTCGCGTTAGCCCACTTTAGACCCTGGTCATAGTTGAAAGTCTCAACACCTTCCACATTGGCTTCGCTTTATCTTACTTTGGACTCTATCCTTGGGAAAGTCTCTCAACCACATCACATTGGGTTCGCTACAGCCCGAAAACCAAGCTTTTCTGGCGAATATTTACATTTTCTCTTTAAAATACCATATTCATACCCAGTACGTATTTTCCTTTTTTTAATATAATAAAAAAAAAACCAAAAATTTAAAAAAAAAATAATTCTCAGGGATCGATAAAAAAAACTAAGCTCTAAATGTTTACTTTGCAATTCCTCTTTAAACACACACTGCCCCCCGTACCAACAAAACAATTTAGTTCTTTTTTTTAACAACTTGTGGCTAAAGTAGACTTTTTACTGATTTCGCGAAATAGTTTTTATTATGATGATACAAAATAACCGAGAAGATATTCTTTTCAAATTGATTTATAATCGAACATCGATAAAAAGAAATCAAATCGCTTGACAAGGATCATCGAACCGATGTGCATACATATTGTGTGCGTATATGTGTGTGTGAGTGTGAGTGCGTTTGCGTTCATTGTAGGACGCAGCGACGGGGCGAATTACGAACGAAACTTACCCAAATAAACTGTTATTGTTTGCTGATGTCCTTGTTCCGAATGCACTTTCAAACGACTTGTAATACTCGAACTTTTACTGCTTCTACTACGACCGTAAATACAAGAGTTCACCGCATTTAACATTCCAAAAGGGCAAAATGGAACGTTAAAAGTTTTTGCGGATATTACCACTAATAACTGATACCAGGTGCTAGCTTAACACTTCTGGGATTCAATTACCAAGTTGTTTTTTCTTTTGTGAGGTTCTTGGTTCTTGTTGTTGTTGAATAGATATTTGGGTATATAGGTAGGCACTGGCAGGCAGGCAACCTCAACAACATGAATTGGATAATGGGATATTACAATATTTCAGGAAATATCGTGAGAGCAGGCGCAGGCAAGGAAGAATGAGAAAAAATGGCACAAAATCGGCGTCTGCAAACAGAAACCTGCTGCTGACGATGAAGATTCCAATAGCCAAATAAGCTGATTGGTGGTGATGCTTCTTGCTCCTCCAAGCACTGACGACTTATTAGGAATGTAGCCTTCCGATATGTATTTGTCGCTTTAGCTTCCTTGCAGAAGAAAAAAACTCGAACGAACGAATGGAATCAGTAGTTAGTTGTGCCTTTTTGGAGAGATAGATGGTCGCCGTCGTCTTTGATGTTTTTTGATTTTGGATTTCTTATATTGTTCGTTTTGGTGTTGCTGGTCGTCCAAATTGATTTGCAACACAAACACGCGAACGTATTTCTTCCTCTTCTTCGACACAAACACTCACACAAACACAACTTCTTCTTCGTTTCTTTCTTCTTAATTTTTGCCACTACTACTTTGAATGTCAAATCGAAAGTTTTATAAATCTATTCACAATTATATTGTATGCTTTTATCGATTTTCTTCAATTTATTGAAATATATTTGTTATATTTCAGTTGAATTTGATTCAACCAAACATTCAGTTTTTTGTTTGCCTTTTTCTCCTTCGACTCTTCTGTGTGCTTGTTCTTCCTCACGATACCTTTATTCGTTGGTCAAACATACACACATACACGACTTTTGCAAATGTATTCGTGGTGTGGATAACTTGTCTTTGTGTTTCAATTTCACCCGATATTCATGAGAATACGAAAGAATCGAAATTATTCACTATTTGCTGCTTTCACAGCTTTTCGCTTCGTACCTCCATGGGATAAAGCGACTTCCTTTGAGGAAAACACTGTGATTTAATTAAATTTCTTAAGTGAACGGAATTTATTAATTATTAGAAGTAGAAGTAAAAACCTCCGCAGATATGGATCACGAATACAACTACACAGAGACGTTTCGTTCACGCACTTGCAACACTGACACTTTTTGTATGTGATACGTGCAAAAGAGATGAACATATGCCAATACCTAATGCCAAAGAGGGACAATATCTATTAGCAATAGGCGATTACCAGATGTTCGATAAAATTGGAGGACATGGGATATTCTGAAATATGGCAACTATTGAAGTGGTATTTTTTGAAAGTAGGAAACTCTGGAATTATCCACAATAAATGCATTGATAAAAAGTTTATTTTTAACTCGCATTCAAAGGTTTCCTTAATGATTAAAAGCCCTTCAAATTATACTTTTATTTAATCGATATAAAAAACATGGTAACGCGGATCTGACTCCTAATGATTTCAATTGATTCAAGTTATGCGTTTTCATAGGTATTATATAAAATCACCAAAAAGTCCAAATAAAAGTAAGAGAGAGATTCCAAAGCAACAATTAAAAAAGTTTATTTTTTCTAAAATAAATGAGCTAAGAAAAGCAGCCGTGAAAAATGGATACTGCCAACATAAAGGTGAGTACTATGTTCGGTTTTTTTCACCAAAACACAAAATTAAAAGTACAAATATATTTATGAAGACGATTATATTTTGATCAAGTCTTGCCAAATAATGGATGGAAAAGATCTAAAGAATCGATTGCAAATAATTTTATATTTCTAAATTTTTTAATTAAAAAAGTAACCGTGAAAACAAGCTGGTTTTCAGTTTGAAAACTGAACATAGTACTCAGCTTAATAATTGAAAATAAATATATACATAAATGTTCGTATCGGATATTTTCATAACAATGTCATGTAAAGCCCCACTAATATGCAATCTCATTGTCTAAAGTAACGGCTTAATAGGTATAATTTTCTGACGCCGTTATCTCTAAATGAGGAGGC
>PGFW01038866.1:0-12598 GCA_003123925.1 Haematobia irritans | reverse complement strand
AGGTAATGACGTTTTTCTATGAGATTGTGAAATTTATTCCTCACACAGTGTCCATAATAAAAATTGAATTGATAATTTTATTCCATGTCATTGATATTATTAATACCCTCTGTTTCTTCTTCCATTCCTCGTGGTATTACGGTGATTTTTTTCACATGTACGCCTTGTTCCTACATTTACTGTTTGTTTCTTCTTTGACGACGCAGACACATGCACAGGTTTGAGCGGGTGTGTGTGTAATTTGTTTTCGAATGCGTTTGTATGTGTGCAGCAAAGTGCCCAAGTACAACCCTGTGTAGTGGTTGATCAATATAGAGGGGAAAAACAGGGTTGGCAATGTAAATGAATTGTTCAAATTGGCAATTAAAGTGGGTCGACATGTCTGCCCATTAAAAAGATCTGCCATTTTATGAACAATTAATGGATATGGGCTTTCAAATAGGACTAATGGGATCTTTCACGGTCTGTGTCTGCTTTATATATAGTCAGACCAATACTCGTATATGTTTAGGAAATGGGGACTTTGTATGACTAAATAAAACTATGCATGCATGATTTTTCCACCAAAACGCTAAGTTCAAAGCTATATTTTTGTCCCATTTATTATTATTTTTTTTATCAATTTTTGACATCATGAAAAAGATCAAGGATAACATTTTAATAGTAGCCACAAGTTTGGACCATGTCTTTTTATATTTATGTTCCACAACCATCTGCTAATTTATTATTTATTTGTTTAAACTTTTTTTTCTATATTTTAGGAAATGCGACGACGACGAAATGAAGTCACAGTGGAATTGCGCAAAAACAAACGTGAGGAAACTCTCCTTAAACGACGCAATGTCCCCAATATGGACTCAAATACAGATGAAGATGATCAGTTGCCAAATCAAATCAATTTGAAGAAATTAGCTGAAGCGCTGCTGATTCAAGGGATCCCGAACAGCAATTTTGGCTGCTTGTGCAATCTGCTCGCAAACTGCTATCTCTGACAAGAATCCACCCATTAATGATTTAATAAAGAGGCGACATTCTACCCATATTGGTTGAGTGCCTCAAGCAAACACAATCACACCATGTTGCAATTTGAAGGCAGCTTGGGCTTTTAACAAATATCGCTTCTGGCACTTCAGAAGCAAAGCAAATCAAGTTGTAGCTGCCGGTGCTGTCCCTCTCTTCTTGCAGTTATTATCTTCACGCCGCTCCAAATGTATGTGAACAAGCGCTCTGGGCTCTGGGTAATATTATTGGTGATGGGCCAGAACTGCGTGATTTTTGTAATAAACCATGGTGTGGTTTCAACCATTGTTTGTCATTTATCAAACCCGATATACCAATTTCCTTTTTAAACGTAATGTCACCTGGGGTTATTGTGAATTATGCCGCAACAAAGATCCCCGCTCCACCGGCCGCCACAATTCATGAAATCTTGCCGCTCTAAATATGTTGATTACCACACAGACACCAACATTTTGGTAGACACATGTATGGGCAATTAGTTTTATTTAACTGATGGCGGGCAATGATAAATTCAAATGGTTATTGAGAGTGGTATTGTACCAAAATTATACCTCTTTTGGGTCATGCTGAAGTTAAAGGTACAGACAGCCGCTCTACGAGCTGTCGGAAACATTGTACTAGGCTCCGATGAACAAAACACAAGTGGTACTCAATTATGATGCTTTAATCATATTTCCCCAGCATTATTGTCTCACGCAAAAAGGAGAAGATACGCAAAGGAAGCCCGTATGGTTTCTTTATCTAACATCACAGCGTAATCAGTCACAAGTGGAGTGTTATCAATTGTGTCTTTTACCGTTATTGAATTTACGACTGGCGAATTCCAAACACAAAAAGAAGCTGCGATGGGCACATATGTATATGACTATTAGTGGTAATCGTTGAGCAGTAGTGTTTACGCTCATCAAGAGAGGAGTTATATCACCATTCTGTGATCTTTTAGTAATGTCAAGATACCCAAGTTATTAATGTAAGTATTGTGTGAAATATTTAATTGGTTTTTATTTTTCTACCATAAAATACATCGTATCATCAATGTAGTTATTGACATCCAGTAGAAAATTTTTAGCAAAAATTGGTTTTAAACCATAAAAACGAACATATCCAGAAATGGTAGAGTGTATTGAAATCCTTACAGCTCTGGTCGGGTAAAAACATATATAATTAACAATTACCTACTTTACTGTTCCTTGAAAAATAGAATCTGTTGATAATGGAAATAATTTAGGATATAAAGGATATCGTCACTACGCTTTGTTGTAAGACTTATTTAAATCTAACGGGCTTCACAAGGTTCTGTAATACGGCGTGTGAGTGGAAAAATTGTGAAAACAGCGAATAACTGTGTTCTAAGCCGGAAGCAAAATTTGAGAAATATAAAAATATAGAGAATAGCTACATTAGAAGATATTACAAACAACAATTTAATAATAGCGTATTATTCGAGTTTTCAATGTTCATATGGTCCAGATATCGAATCAAACTATTCTTTTTTTTCGAAGTTGCCTAATAGTATTTTAACGATATTTTTTACCCTGCTTCGTGTCGCAGAACGCAATGCTTTCCGAAGTCAAATTTGTTTCAGATAGATGTGATTTTAAAATTGAGTAAAAGTCACTACACGCATTTGGACAGGGCGGCGTCACGGTTGATCCACTTTTTTTTTTAATTGACAATGTGGGTCCTCTAAAGTCGCTTGGGTTTTAGGATTTGTCACTTTAGCTTTAACAGTGTCGCAATTTTTTTAAATTAATTCAATCTTTGACAAACGTTCACATGCAGCGACAAAAAGCTACAGTAGGAATGTAGATCTTCGTCGATAGCAGAAGATAACTGTCCCAGCCTGCTGGTATGTTGAGTTGTTGGAGAAGTTATATCGCATTTTTCGTATATTAGGTTACTAGTTCAATTAATTCTACGCCGATAATTTTTTGACTCGTGACTTTACGAGATATCAACATAAAAGGAATTGTATCACATTCCCATTTTTCGACATTTTGTCCTTAAAGTTCTCAATTTCGAAAAATATCAAAAGTCAATTTTTAAGATTACAAAAAATTTTAAAATCAATTAAGAGTCATTTCAACTTTGTATCGCCTGCATACATTATAGTTTGTTAGAGTTGTCCAGATGATGATGGCCACTCTGGATTATGTCGGCTGATTTTCGAGTTAAAATGTATCGCGCTCAAAAAATTGTATAATTTAATAAATAAAATTGGTAAAATTATCGATAGGGTCGAGAATATATCGACGAAAGGGTTTGTAATTTAATTTGGACTGGTCAACACGAGTAAGTAACTAAATTTAAAAAAAAAAAAAACATTTTTTTAGAATGGACATAGATTTTACCCCCCCTTTTTTATTTCAATCTTAAATATCGTACACACTTTGTTGTTTATGGCTGGGGAGCCGCGTTAGTGTTAGACTAAAAGTAGTCATTTAAATATTAGATTTATACAGAATATTTAATGGCTGGCAGGGTAGCTTCTAAGAGTAATATGTTTATTGGCCTTGAAGGCTTTAATATTAGTATATGATTTCAATAAATAAATAAATATTTTTTTTACATGGAATTTAAATACACATTTTCATTTGATAGTGAATAATCAAAATTCCTAAATCCTCGAATTTTAAATGTAAACGAATTTTAAACTATCGAATTTTTTCTGCAGGTTGTCGCTAAGATGGTCTTAACAATAATGCTCAATAATGGCTGACAGATGTGCAAGAGGTAGCCAACTTGATTGAGGAATGGTGATGGTCTTGAAAAAATTGAGAAATTACAAAAGCCATGAAAATGTGGAAATCTACAAACTGGCAATATGAAATCATTGAACAACGACTTTTCCTGATGAGGTAAGAGATTGCTAATTGATACTCGAAAAAGTACAAAAAAAAAAATTAAATCTCTTTTTCTTTATCTGCAGCTTGAACAGCATCAATGGGCAGCGCAGCTTCGGATGGAGCACAATATCAATTGTGAATCGCAAATGCTGATAGCAGACTACGACTCATTTAATTTTTAACGGACCAAATTTTCCCTTGATTTTTCAAATGTGACCATGATTTTACGACTAATGTTTGTCTTGTACATTGCAAACAATCGAGAATTCTTTATTTTTTTAGTTATTATTTAATTTAGAATCGTACACACAAAAAGAGTTAAAAGAACACAGTTAAACAAAAAAAAACAAGGATTATCAAAATTGCAAATAACAAGAAAGAACATACTGAGTCCATGATAATTTAATTATTGTTAATAATTTAATACTTATAAATCATCTATATATAATTATATATATATACATACATACACATAAAACCAAACAGATTTAATTGAATTTTTGAGTTTTAAAAACAATTTTGAAAAAAAAAAACAACCTAAATTAAAGCCTCGACTTCCTTTATTCTGGAAATTTATATAAGTCACTCTATGCCCTAATCCCACAATCCTTGGTCTTGCCCCCCTCTACCGTTTTACCTTGGTTCCGCTTTGTAATAATCCTTTAATCTTTTATATAAACCAACATTTTTTTTGTAAAACAACAAATAAGAAATTCGTCTGTACTAAAAAAACTCTATTTTACTTTAAAGAATTTTTATTTTTAATATAATTTTAATTTTTTTTTCTTTGGAGCTAAATACATTGTAGTAAAAGCAAACCTATCTTCAAAAATTTTTGAAACGAAGAAATTCTTCGTTTCTATATCTTTATTTGCCACCAGTAAGATTGTCCTTGTGTTTTAGACTGCGCATTCTGAGATTTCTTTCCGTTTAGGATTCCATTTTAATCATCGTTAAAATAACAATTCATTATGTCATAGATTAAATACCATCAATATTCGCGTCATTAATGAAACAAAATTCATTCAAGTATTTAAAGAATCGCTCAACATATTAAAAAATATTAGAACGTTTTTAAACAAAAGAAAACTTTTAACCTCGTAAATATAATTATATTATAAATAAAAGACAACAAGAAGGATGTCATTTTTTTCAGTTTTTGTTTGTACTTAAGTGATTATCGAAACAAAAATTTTCTGTTTGATGGCTTTATAGAATTTCAAGCCGATACATTTTAATGTGCGAGAGGTTAAAAAGAACTGTCCCCAGCTGCTGGCTATGGTTGATTTTGTTCGGGGAGTCATATCGTTTTTTTTTTGTATAAATGGAAGGCATTTTTCGTATATTTATAAAAATACTTTGCTCCCAGTTAATTCTAGCGCCGTTTATAATTTATTTTGACTCGAAGAATTTTTTACGATATATTGCAACATGGGATAGAATTAGTATCACATTCCCATTTTTCAAACGTTTTGTCGCTTAAAGTTTCAGTTTGAAAAAAAAACTTTGTATCCCTAATCGCATGCCAAAGTTCGCAATGACGCATCCCAAGTGAATGTGAATTAATTCCAGCGATTTTGGTTTTTCCTAGAATCCAACTTACGACCGGCAAGTGAAATTAATTCACCTTGCATAAAGTCTTGGTAAAAGTTGAATTATGTCGCAATAATGGATGCTGTTTTCCGGTTCAAAAAAGTACTTCGGTAAAAAATCGTGTTTTTATATTTATACATGAGTATGTATTAAAAACGTGTCATTTTTAATAAAAAATTTTAAAATAAATCTAATTGAATTTCAGCTTAATTTTTGGAAGTGGTATCCCCGAAACATGGGTGCCATTGAATAGTTTTGCTAGGTGCCCAGCTGTCGATTATGATATCGGCCTGATTTCGAGTAAAATTTATCCGCCAAAAAATTTTATCATTTAAAGGTGGGTACTATGTTTCGGTTTTCGAGTTTCAAACCACTTTATTTTCGCGATTACTGTTCTTTAAATAATCAAATTATAATTGACAACAAACTTATTCCTAGTAAACGTCTTGTCGAAATGCTATGAGGAACAAGTACTGCGGCATCAATTGAGTCAATTTATCTGCTTTGTATTGAGCTGTTTTAATAAAGTAACCACGAAATATTCAACGCGAAAAGCGAAACATAGTAACTTACCTTAATAAATAAAACGCTGCGGTTTAGAGCTACGGTTTGCCACAGTTTGGTAGAATTCTACCTCAAAGATGGTAGATTTTTTTACTGTTTCCTTAAATTCTTGATGTTTGGTAAGATTTTTTGCAAAATCATGACCTCTCCAACCAAGAGCATCTGCAGTTTTCTATATTATAGAAATATAAATTTTGAGAAAAATTATTCTATATATACGAAATATAATTTGACAAATTTTTCTATAAAAAATAAAATTTTAAGAAAATTTTCTATAGAAACCAAATTTTTGAACAACATTTTCTATAAAAATAGAATATTGGTAAACTTTTATAATAAAAAATATAATTTTGAGAAATTTCCTATTGAAATAAAATTTTGAAGAAAAATTTTCTATAGAAATAGAAAATTGAGGAAATACATTTTCAGAAATTTTCCTATTGAAAAAAAATTTTTGACTTCAAAAATAAAGAATTTTTTTAATTTGATTTTTAAAAAATTATATCGATAATCGTCCCCAAGGCCGCCGTTGGCAAAAGTTGAAAGCCGTTGCCAAGAAAAAATGGAACGGCTTCGTTCTCTCAAGAGTAACATATCTTGTTCGTGTGTTTTATAAAGGGTGATTCTTTTGAGGGTTAAGGATTTTCATGGCATTAGTATTTGACAGATCACGTGGGATTTCAGACATGGTGGTCAAAGAGAAAGATGCTTCAGTATGCTTTGACATTCATCATGGAATAGACTTACTGTAGCATTATATTTCTTCTTTAAGTTTAGCTTTATTGAGGTGGGTATTAAGTTCGAGTTTAGTGGCTCAAAAATAAATCTACAAGTAGAATAACAGAATAACTTTTTTTTTAGCAAATTTTGTGGGAAATAATCCAAAGCAACAATTAAAAAAGTTTATTTTTTCTAAAATAAATGAGCTAAGAAAAGCAGCCGTGAAAAATGGATACTGCCAACATTTACAAGGTGAGTTACTATGTTCGTGTTTATTTCCCAAAACACAAAATTAACAAGTACAAATATATTTATGAAAGACGATTATATTTTGAGTCAAGTCTTGCCAAATAAAGCCGGCTTACTATGTTCATTCTTGTCTGTGGAAAAATTTTTATGGAAACCATTATTTCGCACATAGGAAAAGCGGCGTTTTTTTAGGTAGCTTTGGAGCGCTATTTTACAGGCGAGCGATATGCGATTAGTTAGGTGGTATGTTGTTGTTTTTACAAAATAGCATTTTATTTTTCCGTATGCCGGCAATTGATCTGCTATTTCCTTTGATCCTTTGTATTAGTCTTCGCGAACAAAAAATATGGTCCGTGTTTTGATTTATAAACCCGCCACAAATAGTTTTTATAAAATAACAATTATTTCTTAATTCACATTGCAATGTCGCCGTTGCATAGTAAACAGTCAGTTTTTCAAAAACACAAAAAACAATAGTATCCACAAATGGAAAAAAATTCGCAAATTTTTTGCATTTTTTTCGGTTTGTACTGGAGTTTCACGCCGAAACGCGAACAGGTACGCGCCATTAATGGTGGAAAAAGATCTAAACAATGATTGCAAAATAATTTTATATTTCTAATTTATAATTAAAAAAAACCGTGAAAAACAAGCTGGTTTTCAGCTTTGAAAATGAACATAGTACTCAGCTTAATAATTGCAAAATTAAATATATAAAGGGTGAATTTGCTTAAGAGCTTGATAAACCTTTTTTTTAAAAATAAAACGCATAAAATTTGTGCCAAAATTGTTCATCGGTTCTTTAATTTGAAACGTTAGATCGTCCATGACATTTTACTTTTTGAATGATAATTTCATCTTAAATGTTGTGAGCCGCGGCTGGGTGCTTACGGTGGTCCCATCGGAAAGTCCAATTTTGGGCAACTTTTTCGAGCATTTCGGCCGGAATAGCCCGAATTTCTTCGGAAATGTTGTCTTTCAAAGCCTGGAATAGTTGGCTGCTTATTCTGTGACTTTAGGACTTGACGTAGCCCCACAAAAAATAGTCTAAAAAGGCGTCAAATCGCATGAGGTCTTGGTGGCCACTTGTACCGGTCCAATTTCTTGAATGAATTGTCTCCGAAGTTTTCCAATCAAAATGGCCATTAGAATCGCGCAGCTGTGGTGGCCATTGTAGCCCATCTTGCTTGAAACCACAATGCTTCAACCAAGTTCAGTTCTTCCATTTTGCCAACAAAAAGTTTGTTAGCAGTCGAACGATAAGCGATCGCCATTCACGCGTAACGTTGCGTCCAACAGCATTTTCTTTTGAAAAAATACGGTCCAATGATTCCACCAGCGTACAAACCACACCAAACAGTGCCATTTTTCGGGATGCATGGGCACGTCTTGAACGGCTTCTTGGGTTGCTCTTCACTCCAAATGCGGCCAATTTGGCTTATTTACGTAGCCATTCAACCATAAATGAGCCTCATCGCTGAACAAAATTTCGTCGATAAAAAAGAAACCGAGATTTCTTGCCAACTTTCTAGGGCCCATTCATGACAAATTCGAGTTTGGCGATCGTAAGTCTATCATTGATTGAAAATGTCAATAGCATACTGAGCATCTTTCTCTTTGACACCCATGTCTGAAATCCCACGTATCTGATCAAATACTAATGCATTGAAATCTAACCTCAAGAATCACCCTTTACATAAATAGTTATTGCCGCACGTTTACAGACCTATCAGTTATTCCGGACACCAGGTGTCCGTGTCGAACACTATCCCATATATTGTGACATTATAAGTTAAGTCCGAACTATGCGATACCTGCTGCATGTTTATGGGATCGATAAACATTTACCGATTATTTTAGTCATCGCGACAAGTATCGTATCGATCCGGACCCACGAGTTTATAGATACTACAGAACACCGAGTCATTACCGTGCCGGAATAACTGATAGTCGTAAAGCGCCATTAGGTATCGGATATTTTCTCATAACAATGTCATGTAAAGCCCCCTAATATAGCCAATCTGCATATATAGTCTAAAGGTAACGGGCTTAATAGGTGATATCGTTCTAGACGCCGTTATCTCTAAATGAGAGGCACTGATATACATTTTCGTCGTTTCGTCATCGGCATCAACGTTGCGTTTACTGTCTTTTTCTTTCGATTTTACATCAGTGATTTTTGATACAGGACATACTAAATTGCGTATTGAAAAACCATTAGCAACTAGGTATATACATTCATTTCTTAACTGAAGAAATATAAAGTAAAGAAGCTATTTGAAATCATTGGAACATCTTCTACGAATTAAAACGTAATTGTTACTGAAGGCAGTAGCTAAGAAAGAAACAAAAAAGAAGATAAAAATGACGTCTGTGCGAACCAAATGATGAATCGCTTGCAAAATTTTTCAAATAACAAAGGCCAAAGACCAAGGGTAAGCTAAAGATTTTTATATGTTTTGTATTTTATCGTGTAAAAAAAAACAACACCCATTATTAACAAAATGGAATGAACTTGTTAAAATTTCGTCGAAGAATTTTTTTTGTGAAAATTGTCCTTGAGATGGCACACTTGTTTTTGTTGTAAAATTGGGATGTGGTCCGTTCCCGAGATTGCTGGTTGGTGTCTGTAGTACATATAGGTTTTAATGGAAGTACTAGCCAGGAAAATTGGAGGAATTAGCAAATAGAGGAAAAACGAATTGCTTAAACCCTTCCATTTGCTATCGTTATATAGTATGCATTTATTCAATTTAATTTTGTGTATTTATATTGATTTTTGTACAAAATGGTAATGACGTGTTTTCTTATGGAGTATTGGTGAAATTTATTTCCTCACACAGTGTTCCACAATAAGGTAATTGAATATTGATAATATTATTCCATTTCATTCGATATTAATACCCTCTGTTTCTTCTTCCATTCCTCGTCGGTATTTACGGTGCATTTTTTTCACAATGTAGCCTTGTTCCGTTACATTTACTGTTTGTTTCTTTCTTAGACGACGCAGACACTATGCACACGCGTGTTGAGCGGGCTGTGGTTGTGTAATTTGTTTCTCGAAATCGCGTTTGTATGTTGCCAAGCAAAGTGTCAAGTACAACCCTGTGTAGTGGTTGATCAATATGTAGAGTGGGGAAAAACAAGGGTTTGGCAACGTAAAATGAATTGTTCAAATTGGCAATTAAAGTGGGTCGACCATGTCTTGCCCCTTAAAAAGATTCTGCCATTTTATTGAACAATTAATTGATATGGGCTTTCAAATACGACTAATGGGATCTTTCCACGGTCTGGTGTCTGCCTTTATATATGAGTTCAGACCAATAACTCGTATATGTTATAGGAAAATGGGGACTTTGTATAACTTAAATTTTGTATAAAACTATGCGGATGCATGACTTTTTCCACCATAAACGCTAAGTTCAAAGCTATATTTTTGTCCCATTTATTATTTTTTCTTTTATCAATTTTGAATATCATTGAAAAAGATCAAAGTGATTAACATTTTAATAGTAGCCACAAGGTTTGGAGCATGTCTTTATTATTTATGTATCCTACAAACCATCATGCTAATTTATTATTTATTTGTTTAAACTTTTTTTTCTATATTTTAGGAAATGCGACGACGACGAAATGAAGTCACAGTGGAATTGCGCAAAAACAAACGTGAGGAAACTCTCCTTAAACGACGCAATGTCCCCAATATGGACTCAAATACAGATGAAGATGATCAGTTGCCAAATCAAATCAATTTGAAGAAATTAGCTGAAGCCGCTGCTGATTCAAGGGATCCCGAACAGCAATTGGCTGCTGTGCAATCTGCTCGCAAACTGCTATCGTCTGACAAGAATCCACCCATTAATGATTTAATAAAGAGCGACATTCTACCCATATTGGTTGAGTGCCTCAAGCAACACAATCACACCATGTTGCAATTTGAAGCAGCTTGGGCTTTAACAAATATCGCTTCTGGCACTTCAGAACAAACAAATCAAGTTGTAGCTGCCGGTGCTGTCCCTCTCTTCTTGCAGTTATTATCTTCACCCGCTCCAAATGTATGTGAACAAGCCGTCTGGGCTCTGGGTAATATTATTGGTGATGGGCCAGAACTGCGTGATTTTGTAATAAAACATGGTGTGGTTCAACCATTGTTGTCATTTATCAAACCCGATATACCAATTTCCTTTTTACGTAATGTCACCTGGGTTATTGTGAATTTATGCCGCAACAAAGATCCCCCTCCACCGGCCGCCACAATTCATGAAATCTTGCCCGCTCTAAATATGTTGATTCACCACACAGACACCAACATTTTGGTAGACACTGTATGGGCAATTAGTTATTTAACTGATGGCGGCAATGATCAAATTCAAATGGTTATTGAGAGTGGTATTGTACCAAAATTAATACCTCTTTTGGGTCATGCTGAAGTTAAAGTACAGACAGCCGCTCTACGAGCTGTCGGCAACATTGTTACTGGCTCCGATGAACAAACACAAGTGGTACTCAATTATGATGCTTTATCATATTTCCCAGCATTATTGTCTCACCAAAAGGAGAAGATACGCAAGGAAGCCGTATGGTTTTTATCTAACATCACAGCCGGTAATCAGTCACAAGTGCAGGCTGTTATCAATTGTGGTCTTTTACCGAAAATTATTGAAAATTTACGACATGGCGAATTCCAAACACAAAAAGAAGCTGCATGGGCCATTAGCAATTTGACTATTAGTGGTAATCGTGAGCAAGTGTTTACGCTCATCAAAGAGGGAGTTATATCACCATTCTGTGATCTTTTAGTATGTCAAGATACCCAAGTTATTAATGTAAGTATTGTGTGAAATATTTAATTGGTTTTTATTTTTCTACCATAAAATACATCGTATCATCAATGTAGTTATTGACATCCAGTAGAAAATTTTTAGCAAAAAAATTTGGTTTAATACCATAAAAAACGTAGACTATGTATCCAGAATCGGTGAGAGCTGATTGAAATCGCTTACAGTTCTGGTCGGTGTTATAAAACATGTCAATACATTTGAACATCATTAGCCTACCTTTACTGTTCCTTGAAAAATAGAATCTGTTGATAATGGAAATAATTTAGGATATAAAGGATATCGTCACTACGCTTTGTTGTAGACTTATTTAAATCTAACGGCTTCACAAGGTTCTGTAATACGGCGTGTGAGTGGAAAAATTGTGAAACAGCGAATACTGTGTTCTAAGCCGGAAGCAAAATTTGAGAAATATAAAAATATAGAGAAGTAGCTACATTAGAAGATATTACAACCAATTTAATAATAGCGTATATTCGAGTTTTCAATGTTCATATGGTCCAGATATCGAATCAAACTATTCTTTTTTTTCGAAGTTGCCTAATAAGTTATTTACGATATTTTTACCTGCTTGTGTCGGCAGAACGCAATGTTTCCGACGTCAAATTTGTTTCAGGATGTGTGATCTCTAAAATTGAGTAAAAGTCACTACACGCATTTCGGACAGGGCGCGCAACATCCGGTTGATCCACTTTTTTTTTTAATTGACAACTGTGAAGCTCCTCTAAAGTCCATTGACGGATTTCTAGGATTAGTCACTTTAACTCT